>PVIU01021719.1:0-30998 GCA_004026605.1 Ondatra zibethicus
CAAACATTTTGTAGAATATGGGACAGTCCCCCCAAATATCATCTGACTGGACTGTTCATGTTGAAGTTATGAAGTCCTGGTTGAAGGGATTTGTTATTTATATTTTGTAGTATGAGGAGCGAGCGGGCTGTGTCCTGCCGCCCAGCTAGCTTAGCCCCTGAAATAACCACACAGAAACTGTATTAAGTTATTGCCTGGCCCATTATATCTAGCCTCTTCTTGGCCAACTCTCACATCTTGATCTAACCCATTTCTATTAATCTGTGTAGCACCACGAGGTCATGGCTTACTGGGAAAGATCCTAACCAGCGTCAGTCTCAGACAGGAGTTTCATGGCATCTGCCACAATGCCTCCTTCCTCCCAGCATTCAGTTCTCTTTTCCACGCCTACCTAAGCTCTTCCCTATCAAAAGGCCAAGGCAGTTTCTTTATTCAACCAATGAAAGCAACACAAATACAGAAGGACCTCCTACACCAATTTTTCATTTCTGCTTTCCAAACTTTCATCCTAGAAATTAATAAATCTATTTATTCTAAACTGCATAGTTGTCAGATAGATTCCAGAGTGCAAAGAATAATCAGCGATGATACTAAAATTCTCATGTCTCAGTCTCACGCTCACATACGCTGAGATGTGCACTAGATTTTTCTGCTGTTCCTACCACTATATCAGTTTCCCCTGGGTTCATGTTTGCACAGTATGCTTGTTTTCATTCCCTTCAGTCTTTCTGTGGCCCTACAGCTATAGAGATTCGTTTTAAAGCAGCCAATGTAAAAGCCTCTGTCTTTAAGCTACAGCGTTTAGTTCATTTTGATTGTATTGCTGAATTACTTTGGGCTGAATCAGCATCTTCCTCTGGCTTTCTACTTCTTCTGCTCTCCCTTCCTACTTTTCTTTCTTTCCTTTTTAAAGTCTGGAAATTTTCATAATTCCATTTGGCGATTTTAATAATAAAGTTTTATAAAATTTTATTGTTATAACTGACTAAACATTAAAAATTCCTTTGCTTTATGGGGATTATTAATTTACACTTCTGGGGAGTGTAAGGACTGCAAGTTTGTTTTCCCACCCTTGTTTCAGAATGTTCTCTTGATGATGAACTATAACCTGCAAGCCAAATGAGCTCTTTCCTACCCCAGTTCCTTTTGGTCATGACATTTATCAAAGCAATAGAAATCCAGCTAGGAAATTATGTTTTTAATTATTCTGAAAAGCTTGTAGTCATCTTCCTTCTAGTATAGCCTTTTCTCTATTTTTGGCTGTAATTTAATTTCATATATTTTATAACTTTTCATTGTCTCTACTTTGGATCTTATATCTTCTGTTTCATTCTTTTCCTCTTTGTGTTCATTCTATATTATTCTCATTTTTATAATTCTATAATTTTTTTAGCTATATTTAAATATTTTTAAATGTTTATTTGCTTTATCCCCCAACTTTATTAAGTAGGCAATTTCTTGTTGGTTCTTTTTCAAATCTACTGTGCTGTTATTTACATTTTAAATGGGCTTTACTTGTTAAACATGTAATTGCAGCAACTTTAACGTCTAAGCCTAATAAATGCAATAATGGAGGAGAATATTTGGGGTACATATTAGCTACATTTGGCTTCTCTGTTGTTAGTGCAGGTTCATTCATCCCTGTCAGTCATGGCTAGCCACAAAAGTGATGTTCAGCTCAGCACACCATTTCTTATAAGGTTCATTAGCTTTGATTATATCCTGAAAATTGTGCTTGAATAATTATTTTTGAGCATGCCTAGAAGTCTCAGATGAGGTAAAGTTTTAGCTTTATTTCCATTTACTTTTCCTATGCAAAACAATGTGGCATCTTATTAATTCAAATGGAATGTTAATTATAAGTTTCATTGCCTAAGGATTACCAAAAAACCTTTATGTTTGTGAGGATATTGCTGGATGATTTTTTTATTATTAGATTAAAAATATGCATACTGAATAGGTTTTTTTTGACATAAGCTAGAGTCACCTAGGTAGAGGAAATGTCAGTTGAGAGATTCTCCAGGAGAAAGTTTGCATACTAGTAAATATAACTAGGTTGATGTAAATTTAATCGTTTCTGGAGAAAGCTTTTGTTCTTTGTGGATTATTTGGAAAATATACATAAATGAAGAAGGAAAACAAAATTACCTGTTATCTGGCCAGCATGATGGGGCACAATCTATACCCACAGCGCTTTATTTCTGTACTGTCCTTTCAGTTCAAACTGTGCTGCATAAACAGGTTTTACATTATTTATTTATTGTTTGTTTGTTTTTTTCTTTTTTCTTTTTTTCTCTTTTTAAATTTTTTATTGCTTTATAATTAATACCATTCAAAATTTCCACTTCCTCCCCTCCTTCCCTTTCCCTCCTGCTCCTCCAATCCCCCTCTTCCCTCCCCCTCCAGTCCTATGAGGGCAGGGTACCCTGCCCTGTGGGAAGTCCAAGGCCCTCCCCCCTCCATCCAGGCTTAGGAAGGTGTCCATCCAAATAGACTGTTTTTTGTTTTTTAAAGCCAAGGTTTCTCTGTGTAACAGGCCTGGCTGTCCTGCGACTAGCTCTTGTAGACCAGGTTGGTCTTGAATTTACAGAGATCCACCTGCCTCTGCCTCCTGAGTGCTGGGATTAAAGGCGTGTGCCATCACCACCTGGCATAAGCAGGTTTTATAACATCCACAGATAGGTGTGGAATTTTCATAGGTTATGTGTGTTATTAGAACTATTCATAAATGTTGCTATATTCATACATACATGTTTTAAAATGCACATTTAATTTAAAATGAAAGATTTTCTCCTGATTTAATTTTCTACATGATTATTTATGATATCTGTGAAGTATTTGTGTATGCATGTAATTAAAACATCTCCAGGCTTTTTTACATGATTATTTATGATCTTTGCAGTATTTGTGTGTGCGTGTAATTAAACCATCTTCAGGCTTTTGCTCTGGGTACTGCAGACTTCTTCCTTAATACGAATATTTCTACTGATTCTCATGCAGTTTATCGTTGTGTATATTGTTTTCTAGTCCCCTCCAAAGACTTCTGGATATTACAGTTCTTCAGTGAAACATTATGCACGCTTGCACATACCATTTTTTAATTCTGTTTCCTCTGAAATGAATTTTTCTGTTTTCTCTAATGGTTTTGTAATAATTCAGTGATAGGTTAATTTGGAGCACTAGAGAATTTCTGTAAAATTGGTCACTTTCTCCTTTTCAACCCACTGAATAAGAGAAGAGAAAGTGCTGAATCAAAATGAAATGTGCTAGGTGTTACAGTGAATTCTGAGGCTTCGCTGTGGTTAACATAAATGCAAAATCGATTCCCTCTCCTCCTCTTAAAGCCCATTTTATTTGCTAGGCTCTTTGGGCTATGAAAGTTTGGAGGTCGGGGAAGTGAGTGAGGTCCTTGAACCCACAATACTGACCCTTTCTCGAGTGTACAGCAGTGACATTGTCCACTGTGGCCCCATCACCTTCTTCAATGAATTTCTTCAACTGATTTTTGATGGTAGTTCTTCCCCACCTTCTGCGTTCATTTTGACACTGCCTTCTTTGCTCAAGAGTGTCCACACATGGTTTCTATTTCTCTCTTCATCTTTAAGCAGTTATTTTCCATTTTTTTATCATGGAATCATGTCTAGGATTTAGAGTGGGGAGGGAGTCTACTAAATGTGCTCAGTTTTTCCATCTTGAAACTGGAAGTGCCTTTTACCCATGTACCCTAAGTGTAGGGAATTACTTTCAGGGGCAGTTGTGTTGGGGAAGTCAGGTTTTTAATCCAGTGTTCTAATGGAATATCCTGTGTGGATGGTTTGTAAACATCAGGAAGGGTTTATAAAGGTTGGATATCCTGGAACAAGTCACCAGAAGACCGGGGGTCTGGTGAGGAGTCTGGTGCTTTCAAGGGGAGGCTGTCTGGATGCCCTTGTGTGGTAGGAAAATGTATGCGTTCCCATGAGCCTCTTGTAAGGGATGCTGATCCCACTTATGAGAAGAGACTCTCTGAGCACTCACTTCCCAAAGTCTCACACCTCTTGCTACTATCAAATTTGGGGTTAAATTTCAATAGAAAAAATTTGGGAATAAGATCATAAAAATAATTAAAAAGGAGGAAGCAAACAACTGTTGATTCTAATGAGACTTTCCTCCTGTGGAAAAAATTCCACAATTTCCTAGTTCTAGACATTGGGCTGTGGATTTGTTGTTTACCTCAGTTTTCTAGAAGGATGCTAGTATCAAATGTTTGTACTTTCAAAGTCCAATGAAACAAATGTTCTTCTGTTTATAGGAATAGGCTCGGATATTTTAAATGACGCATACAAAGAGGTTGTGTGAAAAAATGGATGTGAACCTAGGCTTTACCTTTATTTGAATTTTTTATTGATTTTTATTGAGCTCTACACTTTTCTCTGCTCCCATCCCAGCGTTTCCCCTCTCCACTTCAAACCTCCCCCAAGGTCTCCATGTTCCCAATTTACTCAGATCTTGTCTTTTTTTACATCCCATGTAGATTAGATCTATGTAAGTCTCTCTTAGTGTTCTCATTGTTGTCTAAGTTCTTTGGGGTTGTGATTTGTAGGCTGGTAGGCTTTACCTTTAAATCCATGGGTTTCTTCAATCTTCTGTTCCACATAGATTAAGTTATGTGAAACACTGAAAGGAATGTTTTTATGGTTAGCCCTGAAAACATGCATATGGGTAACATTATACAGACTGAGCAGGTTGTGATGGAGCAGGTTATGCTTACACATACATGCACGCACACACACACACAACAACAAGTAATGAAAAAGGCCACAAAGTTGAAAAGTGGGGAGGAGGAGTGCTGTAGGAGGCTGCTAGTTAATTTCCCGAATGCCTGGCATCTCAGATCTGAAATAATCACACAGAAACTATATTATTTAAATCACTGCTTGGCCAATGACTCTAGCATATTTCTAGCAAGCTTTTACATATTAAATTAACCAATTTCTATTAGTTTATATTTTACCAGTAGGCTCATGACCTACTGCCAAGGTTCCAGCTGGTGGCTTGAGTCTTTCTCCTCTAGTGGTTCCATAGCATCTCTCTGCCTCTGCCTTCTTTCTCCCAGCATTCAGTTTAGTTTTCCTCACCTAGCTCTACTCTACCTTATCACAGGCCAGGATATATTCTTTATTCATTAACCAATAAAATCAACATATATACAGAAGAACTTCCTGCATTATCTCCCCTCTTCTGTTTAAATAAAAAGAATAAAAAGGAAGGTTTTAACTTTAACATAGTAAAATTACATATAAAAAACAAGTATCTCATTGTCATGAAAAGTCTTAAACTCTTAAAACATTTTAAATGCCATATTCTGAAGGTCTCTGAAAGATCTGAATAATACCTATCTAACTGAAATATATCTATATATCTAGAAAACCTAATATGACTATGCTTGACTATTATAGATGACTCTCTATTAACCTATATTTCTTAATTATATATTACATTTTAAATGAACTGCACAAACATAATACCTTAATCAAGAGTAGATAGAAATATATATATATATATATATATATATATATATATATATATATATAACACAAAATTGACCTTAAATTTGTATTAATAAATCAAGATCCATATCAATGTAAATCTCTATGGCATAAATTGGTGCTCCAACGTGTGCTATATAAATCTACATAAAACCTGAGAGGGCTTGGAAAGGAATTCTAGACACTAAAAAACAAAGTTTAGTCACATTTTCTTTTTCTGGATGAGCTCTGCTTGCTGGCAGCATGCTGCAGTTCCTTTAAGAGAGATATTCCTGATTGAGAAGTAGCAAAAACCAGCAACAACAATAACAACAACAAAAACAAAAAACCCCAAAACCAAAAAAAGGTGTGGTTTTGAAACAGTGGCTTCCTGGGCCATTCTGCCAGCACAAACTCTGGCTCTTTCAGGAGGCCAAGCACTTGAATGGGGTTTGTGGGTAGCATGCTGCAAGTTACTTGGTGGTAGCATGGGCCGACTGGTTATCGGAGTTGAGGTGATGAGGACAACTCCCACCCTGCAGTCTCAGAGGCAAAGAAAGAACCTCTTCCATGATGGACTGGGCAGAGTTAAAAGGCAAAGCAGGGTTAGTCCTATCCTAGCTCTGGCTGAGGCTGTGCTTTCAGGAGTCAAAGCACGCAACTGCATTCATTGCATAGGTTTCTCTAGGCGTCTATGAAGTGTTTGAATTTTAAAGATCAGTCCTGGTCAGAAAAGGATTATAGATACACAATAGGACAGATTCAGACATAAAGCACCTCTAAATAAGACGCAGTGTGTTTAAAAAATTTACGTGGACTTGGGAGAGAGAAGAAAAAGAGTAAAGAGACAGCAAATGTAATACAAAAAAGTATAGACAGTCATAGATTAAAGGAGTAAAGATAATAAAATAAATATTAAACTAGAATAAAAAGTAAGAGAGTAAGAAAAATAAGCCACATAAAGATGGAATATGCACAGAGTCTGGATTATGTATATTACAGTGTTTTCTTAAATTTTTTTACTGTTAAAGAGCTATGTAATGAGAGACATTTCATTGTATGGACTGCTAAGTTAAACCAACATAAAGGCATCTTGACTACAGAATTTGAGTCTAAGGATATGTTGCTTTGGAAAAGAGGTTCTGTTCATTTTAGACCAATTACAGCCACTTATTTCGTCTTGTCATATCTTTGCTCTTTTGGCTGAAATCATAGTCATTCACATGTGTTTTGGACCAATCATGGTCTTGTCTCTTAGCATCAGTCACTGTAGTCCCCTGGTCAGGTGAAGGGCCAGCCTTCTGGCTAAGATGGAACTTATTTTCCAAGACTTGTGATAGTAAAGCACCTTGCACAAACCGTCTCAAATAGCTCTGGCTGAGGCTGTGCTTTCAGGAGTCAAAGCACGCAACTGCATTCATTGCATAGGTTTCTCTAGGCGTCTATGAAGTGTTTGAGATGGCTGCTGCTGGCATCGTAGCAATCCAGCTGGGTCTTAGACGGAGAGTATCTTCCTCAAGGTAGCCTGAGCAGCAACAGAGTGTTTAGTAGTTGCTAATTAAGAAGTCAAAAGTCTCCATCTCTAACCTCTTCTCTTATTTATAGGAAACTGAACAACCTAAAGAATGTATACAAGAATTATCATTTACAAATAGCATTGGAAACCAATTTTAGCAATGCTTTAACAATGCTTACTTTTGTCCAGTGTTGAGAGACAGGTGAATTTCCTAGTTTGTCTCATATATTTTGCTTCTGGTTTCAGACACCATTTTTCTTCATGTAATTTTTTTTTCTTTTTGGCTTTTTCAAGACCAGGCTGACTTTGAACTCACATATATCCTCCTGCCTCTGTCTCCTGAGTGCTGGGATTAAAAACGTGCATCACCACCGCCCGGCTTCTCCTTATAATTCTTAATTTGATAAACGTTCTCCAGAGATAAAGTTTATAGATGTCTGTCTATCTGTCTGTGTATCTATCTGTTTGCTTATCTATCTGTCTATGTAGATTTATTAGAAGGCTCATTTGATAGTAGAAGCTAAGAAGTCCCTTTACTTGCCACCCAGAAGCTGGAGAGGTCCAGAAAAACCATTGTTTCAGTTGGGCCCTCAAGATCTAAGAAACAGTGCAGTCATTCTGGTGGAGTTTGAGCCAGGTGTCTGAAAATGCCAATGTGCGAGATCAAACAGGCCGAACAGGTCATTCCTTCTTACCCATTTTGCTCTATTTTGCCTCCAGCAGATTACATGATACACATAACCCTGGCATTGGTTGGCACAGTCTACGCCACCCAGTTCTCCAGATCAAGGGCAAGTTCCATCAAGAAACACATTCACAGCCCTCATAATTTAATATGCAAACATTGTCCCCATGCTGAAATAATGTTTAGACAAATACTTAAGTACCTCATGGCTCAATCAAATCATCCTAGAAAATTAGCCATCATACTAAATAAGGTTAAGTATATTTACAATATTATACTGTCCTCTTAACTTATTTATGTGTACTCATTTGTGATTAAGTACAAGGTCATTTTATTAAATGATTGCCAGGTCTGGGGAGAGGCATCATCATATCTGAAATACTTTTTTTTTACACATATAATATTCTTTACTCAAGATCGAACTTTCTAATGTCATAGATGACAGTTGTGCATGGCTAGTATGTGTATCATGTGTATATAATATATGAGTACTACATGTATATGTACCATATGAAGATGGGTATATACAATATGCATATTTATGTACTATATGAACACCAGTTCATTCAAGAGTTATAAAATAGGTCAGCATTAGCAAGTTTTTAGAAAACTATTTTGATACTCTATTAAATTATTTGTGTCAAAGTTGGTATATTAAAGTCTGACCACCAATTATTTTTCTCTTCCATTGTGAATGCTTCTTAGAGATGATCTCAGATAAATATTTTATTGACTTTTCAATTTTATCTGTTACAAGTATGGCAGGAACCAACTATACTTATCGAGATACAGTTAGTAAAAGTTGTCTCCAGCCAATTACTGAAGTTATTCAAACTTACCTTGTTAAATCCATTTTAATTTAATAAGCAATCATAGCTCTTGATGCCAAGACTATTAGAGTCATGCATAGACATGTTAGTCATGTTTACAAAACATTGCTTGGTCTGATATGTAAATTATCAACAACCTGACTGTAGTATTTAAGTTTTCTTCACAAAATCAGAGAATGAAGGAATGAGGAGAAATTAAAGTGAGAATGGAATGGTCTGTGGTTTCTAGCAGAAGAGTCACAGGCTAAAATTCTCGGTCACTTTCTCTTTGAATTCCTACCTGTTTGCAAACATTGTAGGCTTTGCCATCTTCTAGCATGAAAGATTTTTCTGCTTCTCATTCCCCTTTATCATTTCATGAATTCATGATATTTCTGTGATAGAACAAAACAGTGTTGAAATACGGTGGACAGAGGAGTGAAATGGGTTGAAAAGAGTTGGGGACTGGCGTCCTATTTTATTTCTGTCTGTGGGCTGAAACACGGCCCCTCCTTTCCCCAGATCTCCAGGTTGAACCCCAGCTTCTCTCTCTGAGGTTTAGTTATTCATGCACCATTATGACAATGTGCCAGAAGATGCAGTCACTTAAATACGCATATGTGGATAATTTCACACAAGGTCTGCTGATTGCAGAGTTGAAAGGAGTCAGCTGTGTCTTCTGTTGCTCATGAGCTGGAATCAAGTCATCTGGGACGGCAGCTGTCTTGAGGCTTGCCTGGGGCTGAAGGGTCTGTTTCCAAGATGGTGCCTTCAAAAGGCTTTTGGCACAAAACCTAGGTTTGTTACTCTGTGTCCTGCCTAAATGGCCTCACTTCATAGTAGTTGGCTTTCTTCAGAGTAGGTGATCTAAGAATGAGATTAGGAGGAATTGCAATGGTTTAATCTCTGAAGTTGTACACATTGCTGGTGCTTTATTCATTAGAAGCAAGCCATGGTGCCCAGCACATAGTCAAGGGAGGACAATTAGAACCTCTTAGATTAGAATCTCTCAAAGCAGGAACAGAAAAGAATTGAGATACCGTATACATTCTCCACCATGCACTGACAGCACAGAATGTGTTCTGTCATGTTTTGGGAGCTTTATAGACTGACAGAGCAACTTCAGAAAAGGTATGGGAAGTAAGGGAAAGGTAAGAAGGTAAGAAGTGGAGAATGTGTGAAGTTTAGAAGCAGGAGTTTAGGTTAAGGTAAGAGCATCCACATCCTGCAGATGTTTTATGCTGATGGTCTTAGTAATGAGAGAGACCAAAGAGTTTGATATGGGAGGATGATATTGGAAAAATGATGAAGGGAAAAAGAGGAAAAGAGAAAAAGTAAATGATATTTTAAAGGTCCTTGTGTAAAAATCAGGAGGAAAAGAAAAGGAAAGAAAGGAAAGTCCCCTGAGGACCACCCTTGAAACCAATCAATTGGCTGCCAAATTCTGAATGCAATGAACTCATTAGGAAGTGGGAAAAGGAAGCATTTTCAAACTCTCAGTAGTATAATATGTGAATATGATTATTATGAGACCTTTTAAATAGGAGCTCAAATGCGGAATAGAATGAGTTAAGATTAAAGACTGAGCAATTCATGATTAAACAGCCAGAGAAAAACAATTGCTAGGATTTTAACATGAACTATTCAGAAAAAATAGTCTGTAGGGATAAAGTATATCACTAAAAAGTCATTACTGATCAAGTTATGTACAGAAGAAGCCTTTAAAAAGTAGAATATGAATGTTTAATACCAGAGAAGACAGCATCAAAATGGTATCTCTCTCCCTCTCTTACTACTGAAGTCCCCTTTCTAGAATAAACCCAGAGGCATTACATCTGCCAGTGAGCGGAGCCACATGTCAAATTAGCTGGGGTAGTCACGAAGGGAAATTAAAATATGCAAATAGCATGTGAAAGGCCGAATATAGACTTTAAGGAGAGTTTGTGGAGGCCCTGGATGGGAGTCTTGCTTTACTCTGCAGTTCTAACGTAGAGGTAAGGAACGCTGGTGGCTCCCACAAAGCACAAAGCAAGCAAACAGTCCCCCAGCCCCCAGCCCCTCAGCCCCCAACTAAAACCAACATCAAACAAAGCAAAACAAAAGAATGAAAGTTGAAGTTTACAGGGGAAGTTTTGGTTTGTTTTTGTTTCTTTGTTTTTCGAGACAGGGTTTGGAGCCTGTCCTAGAACTAGCTCTTGTAGACCAGGCTGGTCTCAAACTCACAGAGATCCGCCTGCCTCTGCCTCCCGAGTGCTGGGATTAAAGGTGTGCACCACTGTCACCTGGCTACAGGGGAAGTTTTATTTATTTATTCTCTCATGCCACCAGGCCAAACCTTGGTCTACTTTCCTACATGAGAATGAAGAAGGGACTCTTTCTTTTGGTTATAAAAATTATACATTGAAAAATTTGGAAAATGTAACATTGCGTGAGGAACAATGGGGCTGATGACACCGCTCAGAGTTAAGGCGCTTGCCTATCGTGTGTGGCCCTGAGTTCAGTCCCCAGTTAACACAAACACCAGACAACTACAAAACCACACTGTCACAATTAACATTTTAACACATTTATGCTTTAATATTTATGAGATACCTTTAAAATAGACCCTTTAAAAATAACTTTGCATACTGCTCCCTTATTGAATATTTTAGCATGACTTTCTTGTGATCTTTTGTGAGCATCATTAGATTGATTAGCTTGAATTTTGAATGAATTCTAAAGAGTATTGATATTTACTATAACTATCTACTACCTTTTAGTATAATACAATGTAAAATGGATAATACATGCTGAAATTTTTAATAGTTACAATGTTTGCTCACTCCCTTCTATGCTTATTTATTCTATCACAGAAATTATTCTGAGCACTATGCATAGATTATATTACCTAATTATCACGCTTACCATACAAGTAGCCTACTATCATTGCTGTTTTATTTATCCATTGAGAAACAGCACAAGGCATCCTAGGTACTAAGCATGGAACTGGAATTCAAACAATGCAACCGACTCCCAAGTCTACCTTCTTTATTTCACATATTTTACATTTTATATCAAGCCATGTGCTGGGAAAGAAGATAAGTGGTAAAGAAGCCAGAGTCGCTGCTCCCTCTGAGCTATAGTGTGGCAACGAAAGAGACACTAAATAACTAATGCTGTGAATTTACACACTGAAGCCAGTGTGTTCACAATGACGCGGATCTGTCAGGGACAGTCCAGACAGGTTGGGTAAGGCTTCCTACAAGTGTTGACACAAACCGAGATTTGAAGATTGGTGGAAAGGAAAGATATGTTCTAAGGAGAGGAAACACTAGCAAGGCCTTTGGGTGGGAGGGCCAGGACTCCTCTGGCACTAAATGGAATTCCATGTCCTGTTATGCCCAGATGGGATGAAGCTATGGCAATGTCTTCAGGTTATCCTGGGTATTTTTTATCTTTACTTCAAAGAGAACAGGACTCTCAAAGGGTTTCAAACAAGAGGAGATGTAATAGAGTTGAACTTCATAAAATTTCTTCCTTCTTCCATGTGACAGATACACTAGATGCAGTCAGAAGGCATATGGGGTGGATTTTTTGAGGACTCTACAGAATCCAGAAAGCAATGATAGCTTCTTCTAATGTGGCACAGTGGGGTAGAGAGACCTGCCATGCTCAGTAACTGTGTAGTAGGTGAAGTTGGAAATGGTGATTGCATTTTATTTACTTTTCTATTGCTGTAACAAAATACCATGAATAGAAAGAAAGAGTTTATCTAGGTGTTCCAGTTTGGGAGGGTAAGAGTCCATCACCATCACGGTAGGGGAGCATGGCAGCAGGCAGGGCAGACCTGCAGGTAGGGCACTGGACCAGCATCCGACAGCTCACATCCCAGTCATAAACAGGAAGCAGAGAGAGCCTACTTGAAATGTTTTTTGAAACCTCAGCGCCCACCCCCCAGAGACATATTTCCTCCAGCAAGGCCACATCTCTTAATTCTCCTCCAACCTCTACCAACTGGTTATCAAATATTCAGATGCCAGAGACTTATAGGGCATCTCGTTTAAACAACTCCAGCGATATAACTCATGACGGGAGATTCCTGTGAGTTGAGATAGAAAAGCCTCATAAGAAGATCAACACCACAAAGGCCCTATTTTCTCTCTGGAACGGGTGAATTGTTTCATACTAATGTAGTGGCATTTTATTTGTATTTTAATAAATAAAGCTTGCCTGAGGATCAGAAAAGTAAAACAGCCCCACTGGCCAGCCTTAAAGACCAGGCAGCAATGACACACACCTGTAATCCCAGCAGTCACCCTACTTTGCCTTGGAAACCGGGCGGTGGTGGTGCTCACTCTTAATCCCAGCACTAGAGAGGATTATAAAACGGGAGGGGACAGCTCTCAGTCTCGGTTTCATTCTGAGGTTTCCGGGAGGCAGGATCGCCATTTTCGGATTGAGGTAGAGGTAAGAGCCAGTATTTGGCTGCTTTGCCTTTTCTGGTCTTCAGGTTGAGCCCCAATTTCTGTCTCTGAGTTTTTATTAATCATGCTTCAACCTAGTGAATGTCTGAGTGCACGGTTGGTTGTAAGGGGTGGAGCCGTAGTTATTCCCACAAGACAGTCCTAGGTGTGGATGAAATAACCCTGGGTGAAGATCAAGTGGAAAGAGGCTGTGACTCTGGGGAGCACTAGGTCATAGTTGGGAAAAGAACCCTGAGTTCTTAAAGTCAGTGTTGGCTGCTGCAAGGTTTCCAGAGACCACTAAGGGCACCTGGAAGGTGGTGGTGATGAATTTATGGACAGTCTGCGAGCTCTGAGGTGCAGCTCTGCAAAGGACACCTGCTCAGTTGTGTTCAGGGACGGGGGAGGCTGACAGCCCACATGACACAGGCTTAGGTTTCTGAGGCAGATGAAGTGAGAGAGAGCAGGAGGATTTGGATACACAATGTAAGCCACCATACTCTTGTTAATGTAGAAGATGCTCTTTTCAATCCAAGATGTACATTTTACTCCTAAACATGTGTTCTCATTCCCAGTGTTGCTTTTGGATGACCTCCCAGAGGAGCTGTTCTCTCACAGGAAGAACTTTCAGGCTTTTTCCTGACACTTATTTTTTTCAAAGATGTTTCCCTAATCTTTTTTTTTTTCAGTATGGCAGTGGATGCTCTAAACTTTGTTCTTTGCATTTTGACAGGAAAGAGAATGCACACTTTCAGTTCTTACGATGCAAACTCTTTCAGCTGCTCTTTCTCTTGAATAATTTTCCTTGGTTAAGGTCCATAGGAGAAGACGCTCTTGTTTTTTGCCAGATTAGTGAGAACTTGTTTGGTTTTCCCACTTGAGGACAAAAAGAGACTTCCTCTTTCAAAACACTAAGACCTTATTCCATGTATTCTTATCTTGAAGGAGTGGATAACTTTGGGACCAAAGTGTCACAAAAAAGGGGGAAATGCTTAGGAAAAACCAATCTTAGCACAGTGGAGGGAGAAGAAATTCGGAAAGAGTAAAAGCAAAGCCCAGAACATGAGGGCTGAGGGTACACATAGTGACAGCCAGGAAGCCATGAGTGATTTCTAGTGACGCGGGTTGCTGCCAGACAGTTCTGAGGAAGGAGTGGAGATCTGAATACCTCTCTGAGCGCATTGATAGCGCAGAGAGGGAGCAGAGCGCTTAGTTCTCAGGTTCTCACGGGCAAAAGAGGGGTCTGAAGTGGGCCTGCGATGGGGCCTGTGCGGAGGTGCAAGCAAGGCCTTCAATAGCAATTATTGCTTCAGAGATGTTGAGAGCGATTGCTGAAAGCACTGTGGACTCAAAGACAAAATTGGTAAACTGTATTAAATTAGTACAGGCCCTTCAAGGCCCAGAATATTGAAGCCTGCGGAGAAACTGGGCCCAGGCACTTTGAGCAGCATCTCTGTGGTCTGAAGAAGGTCCCCCCTGCCTCTCTGTGTGCAAATGCAGGTATCTCCTTTCTGCCAGGCTTAGCTATTAGCCTCCTCCCTTTATTCTCTCCCAGAATCCTCTCTTGTGGCATAGATTTGGCAGATATGAAAAATTAAGACTTTATAATACTCTCTGCCTCTTTCCTCTTCTACCACTTATGGAAGACGTGAAAGAGGGGGTTTCAGTATAGACTTTTGGGGGATTCCTTATGCATAAATGATGTCATCAGCCATATCACCCCACAGTTTTTATTATATATATCAGGTGTATCATTCTATGTTTAATTTCCCATTAGCTGCTAAGTCTTACTCATTCTTTAAGAAAGAATTATTCCTTGGGTCTAATTTTTGGATGTCATAGTTCTTGTATTTATAATTTTATCCTTCTCTAACCTGAGTCTATTGAGAAATCCTAGTTCTTATTACAAGGTAGCCCCACGAGCTTTGAGGTGCTCTGAAGAGCACATAGTAAATGAAGAATGCTTATCAATTCTATCATTGAGTCCATGTGAAGCCTCAGCCTTGTTTTCTCCCATTTCTGTTGAAACTGTTTCTGCTCTGCTGAGCTCCCAGTGACGTCAGGCCAGTCCAAAGTGACAGCAGGACTTGGTGGACGTGGACAGTGCTGCTGCAGCATGTCGCTTGCGGGAGTCCTTGTGTTCATTTACCAGCTCTGAGGAAGGACTGCAAATCTCGAAAGCCTGGATAAAGCTGTATTTCTTTGTTATTCATTTATATATCAGTTGTTTACTGAGTATCAGTAATCAGTTACCATGCAATCAATAATTACTGTGTATTTGACATTGACTTTAGAGTCTGCAGTAGGTTGTTATTTAAGACATCATTCTTTAAGGCAGCAAAGCCTGGGAGAGTTTTCTATAGTGGCTGTCCCTGCTCTTTATAGGACTGATTTATGCACAGGGCAAGGACATGGAGTGAAGGCTGGGGACACACAGATAGGTGATGTTTTAGTCTTAGACAGGTGGTCCATATTTAAGTTAGAACACACAACTGGAGAGTTGCAACAAATAAGACAGAGCTGATGTGAAATGTGTAAAAGCCTCGGTATGAGGAGTGCTCACCAGGGTACGCTGGGGAAGAAGGCTGAAGGGAGCCAAATATTACATGTTAGGGCTTTTGAATATATTCTGAATAAAGGGGAATTGTTAACATCTCAATCAGGGTTGTATTATAATCATATTTTAAATTTAAAAACTTGCTTAGGAACAAAAACTTGTACTAATTCCAGATTACTATTCTAATAATCTACCCAAGAGGAAACATCCTTCAAGGCTGAGGTGGGGAGTATCTGGGTCAGGGAAGAGGACAATACAAAGCAGCCTTGAGTTCTTCATTTAAAAAATCTTATAAATGTTATATAAGCTTTACTGTAAATTTGTAAATCTAATAACATAATGCCCCAAAATATGTCTTAAGTCAATTATTTTTAATTTGGCTAATCATTGCTCTTTCAAATCCTTGGCTGAAATAGCAGATCTCTAGTTCTTCATAAATTCTGTGAGATGCTGTGGTGTGACTAGGCCAGCTTATTGTGGCTCACGAAAGTTGATTTTTCATATCTGTCTTATCCACAGTCAGTGAACTGAATCAGCCATGGCAGGAGTATTTATGCTTTAGAATCAACACACTATCATTATCATCGCTCTCTCCCCTCAGTTCCCCCCACTCTCCCTCAGCTCAGCACTGCCCCCTCTTCCCTCCTCTCTCTTCTTTGACTTTCTATTTTCTAGCAGACCCCTGAAGCTATGCTCTTGTTTTCCTGCGTGGTTTTTTTTTTTGCGCTAAGAATTTAGTCTCAGAGAAGTAGCCCCTCACGTGATTTCAGCTATATCAGCAGTTTTATAGATCCCGCAGAAGCATACTAAGCAGAATATGAAGACAGTGGTATTATTTGCTGTTTAACTGGCAGATTCTAGTAGGATTTGGATTTTCGTCATAGGTTAAATATCCTTGCGAACTGTCCGTTTTCCCAGTGCTTCATGCCGTTTTATTTTATTTTGCTCAGCCTCAGGATTGCATGCACGAGGCAGTGCTCACTACTGAGGCACACCCACGGCCATTTATTTTCATTTTTCGTGTTCATAATAGTTTAAAATAAGATTTTGAGGTTTCTATGCTTCTCTCATCTTTGCTAAACATGAATTGATTTTCAGACAATCATTGATATTTTCAGTATGGCATGTTTTCGAATTGTTTTCATCATGCTTGGTTTTTCTAACACCGATTTACAAATGTTTCCAGAATTTGACTTAGTAAACCTTCTTCTTCTGCTGACTCTTTCTGTGACCCTAAAGAGGCTTCCTTAGCTATTCAGTATGGGAGATATGACCAGTGTCTTCTTAGATCATGGCTATTCACGCCATTGGTAAAACTCATAATGCTCCTAACAAATAGAATATCTACTATTGTTAAAATACTAGCGCAGTATGTCCACCCTGAACTATAGTCAGCCTTTAGAAGTAAACTCTGTTGACTTGTTTGCAGTAAAGATCTTTTCTTTTCTCAGTTTCAGGATCTAAAGCTGAGGGAGTTCTACTGTGAGGGAAACCCACTCTTCCTGAAGCAGCCAATCACTGCCACACAGCCTAAAGACATCTGGACTCTACGGGTGACTCATAAGCATGAACCTTCACACTGAACCCATGGTTTAGGACGTAAAGCATCCTTGACAGTTCAGCAAATATGTAACACTGGTCCATTAAGAATGTGGATTCTTCATTTCATTTTTGACTTGCTCACAGAATTCAGTGCAATCTGTCTGATTTTCAGATGGACTTGACACAGAGAAGTGAACGTTTTTCATTGGATGAAAAGAAAAGAGCAATTTATTTTTACTTTAGCCTTCTAAGCATCTTTTTTTGCTTCTAGTGGGCTCTTTTATGCTTCTGTTTCATTTCTACTTGTGCATGGATATGATCCGGAACTCATGGTGTCCAGTTTGGTGAAGCTAGTTAATGATATCAAAAGAAGTACTAGGGAAACATATTGAAGGACGCCTTTACTGCCAGGCAAGATAAAACCCACATGTTCTCCCAGAGTTGAATATGATTCTCTATTTTGATTTACCAGACTCATTTGGGTCTAAGGCTGAACATACAAGAACATAGATAGATTTAGTTATAATGCTTTTAAAATTGTTTTCTTATCATGAAAGCAATATAGATTCATGAATAGGAAAAAAGCCAATGATGGTGAAAAGAATGCAGAAATGTAATTAGTGAGGTATCACTACTCTCTACTCTGACTCCCTTGTACATTTAGAATATATTTTAAATTTAAGATGAATTAATACTTTATATGATACTTAGAGATTCAGGTTTTTTACTTCAATTATTGTGAATGTCTTTTTAATCAGATTAAAAACATTAAGATATCTTTTTAGATAATATATGCTATTTTGTTGCATCATAATGTTTTAACTGTTCTCTCATTGTTAGATGTTTAGATCATTAATACTCACCCACTTTTGTCTTTACAAATGGGGCTAAACCGATTGTAGTAGCAGTGAATTGCTCTCATGTCCATGGTATCTCAATGAATAAATTGTAGGGGATAAGAACTGCTTTCTTTTAAGGTCAGCTCTTTTCAAATTTTCTACTGGAGATTGTTCCATAAGTGGCATTATTTTCTGGTCTTTTATGGCAACTTAAATTGATTAATCATTTAAAACTGTCGTATCTCATTTAAGCCCCAATAACTTGTTCTTTTTTCTCCTGCATCAAGCATATCAGAGTAATAATTCTAGCTGCTACTTGTTTAAGGTTTCTGTGGACAGGTACTGTGCTTATGAACACAGTAGCTGTTTGGTTATCCTCGAGAGGTAGGTGTCTTTATTGTACTTCCTTTTACAGATAGAGAAAATGATCCAGAGAGGCTAACTTGTTCACAGTCGCAGAGTTCATGCTGGGGCTTGGGTGCTGATGCCAACTTCTCCAGTTGGCCTCCAGACCTCACCTTACAGTGTTGGTAACAGGCTGTCTTGGGCTCGAGCACAAGAGATTCTTTATTGTGGAGGAGGCTGGAAGAATATTTAATCTGATGTGGTATCCTAAGAGGAGTAGAACATTTCCTTCTTTTAATTTTTAAATTGTAAGGTCCAAGAGTTCAGAGTTACTTTAATGTTATATTCATAACGAATGTATACATGAATGGATATATAGAATAGATTATACAGTAGAAATTATTAGTTTTGCTTATATAAATTATTTAGGCAGTTTAGAAAGTACTGCTATGAATTTCTCAGAATGGTGGCTCAAGCTGACAGTATATTTGGACTCAAAGGCATTTCTAGTAGACATTTGGTTAATATTAGCAATTAAATTTCTTTGGGTTTCAGTGGTTCATAGGGCTTTGAAACTCTATCTGCCTTAGTAGAGAATTTCTAAAAGATATACTTGGTTGTTTAGGTCTATAATCCTAGCTACAAGGAAGGCTAAGGGCAGAAGCATCACAGGTTCAAGGCCTGAGGTACCAAGTGATTTCTAAGCTTGAATGACTTAGTGAGACTATGTTAGAATTAAAGGTAAAGTGAGGGTTAGGGATGTACTTTAGCTGGCAGTACCAACAAAAGGTCTGAGATCTTCCTCACTTCAGAAACTCGTTAACTCGAATCCGATCCTGGTAATTTAGTGCACCTGCAGATGCGGGCGCCATGCTTTGCTACTGTCAGCCCTATCAGCCCTCTCCTAGTGCTGGCAAAGCTCTCATTTGCACATGAGATATTTGGGACCAGGCGAATTAAGAATTTGTCCAAATAAGGCCAAGCAGCGAATGCCTTATTGAGCCAGTGTGTGAAACTCTGCACGTAACGGAGCCAGAGCCCTTGCTTAGGATGCTGTGAATCCTGCCTCCTGTGCTCACAGGAGCAGCTCATTCCACAGTTATTTCCAATCTACCCTTCCTTCTAAGGATTTGTATTTCTTTTTCTCTTTTATAATTTTTATACTTACATGCATATATAATATTATAGTTCAAATGACCGTATGTAAGAAAATTAATACAGATGAATATGCTTTCAATTTATAGTGGATTAGAAATAGGACTATCACATGACCCACATAAAATAGTCTAACAAAATAGCTTACAAGTGATTCAAAATAAACAATTTATTTATTTGTAAAAGATTTCTTTGATTTAAAATAACACTGGGATGATCTCATAATTGGTTGGTATAGTTTCAGAAAATTCACACAATGTTTCCGTAAGAGGTGTCCTAAAAGATATTGTTAGCCAGGTGGTGGCGGCACATACATTTAATCTTACTACTTGGGAAGCAGAGACAGGTGGATCTCTGAGTTTGAGGCCAGTCTGATCTACAGAACAAATTCCAGGATGGCCAGGGCTACACAAAGAAACTCTGTCTCAGAAGAAAAGAAAACTAAAAAAAAAAAAAGAAAAAAAAGATAGTATTGGTTACATCAACAGTTATCTTGTTTTGTGTATATTTACATTTCCAAGAAAAAAAATTAAAATTTAATGGCCTACATTATTCTTCCAAAGTAATATTTTGGCTTCAAAGAGAATATAAATAATGACTGATATATTAGCTGTCAAGTGATATATTGAAATCAACAATCATGGGTCTAGAAATCATAAATGTTAAAAATAATCTGTATGAATTATAGGTCTGTATGTTCAAGAAAATTCTTCCATTTCTGTTTGGAAAGTGAATCCTTGTCTATGTGTTTTCTGCATACTAAGACTATCCACCCAATTTGTTTAATTAGCTAATATATACCTCTAAAATAAGCATTTCATTTTGAATCACAAACTATGTTCTGTGAAAGTCTATGTTCTGACTAGAGAAACGGTGACACTAAGTATCTGATGTTTGGAGTCATGATAGCGCTTTCAGACTTCTTCCTTCTGCTGAGCGGGGCCATTTCCCAGCTCTGAAGGCTATCTGGGGAAGGATGAGTCACACAAGGAGAGTGTGCCCAAGGTGCTTTGCTGGATGGTTGTTGACTGAGAAGCATGGGCACAGCAAGGAGCAGGTCCACACCAGTTCATGGGAATTCCTTGAAAATTTTGAAGACTTAACGTAGCATGAATTAGGGAGATTTTTATATACGTAATCATATGTATTTAAATGACTGTCAGAGCCTGATATGGACTATTAGAAAACCTTCATTTAGGTCAGGAAAATAAGTCCCCTGTCAACTGTCCCCATCCATGCTTTAAATTTCAATCAGTGTTTGTGTAGGATGGGCTTCATGCTATATAAACACACATTGCTTCAGAAACATAAGCATTGTTTATGCCATGCTGGCAATACTGGATGTTGGTGCTTGGGGGGGGTAGGCAAATGCTTGTTTTCTTTGCTGGGTCAGTGAAGATTAAATTGTATCATCATATTCTGTGTTTTACATTAAGATGATGAAGCTGATGATACTGGTGAAAGGCAACTTCTTTTCCTTCTTTGCTTTATTATTATTTATTATTTTGTTGGACAAAGCCTAGTGTTGTGTAATCAACATGACTAAGTTTAATGTAGATTGAAAGTAGGGATTGGCTCACAGATGCTAATGCTCCTTAAGGGATCCAGAGCTGACTGGGCTGTGAACTTAGGTCTCAGTGAATATGACTGAATCTTTCTGAGTCCAGTTCGCATATGTGTGTAGTCCCTGTTTATCGTAATTAAAGGTACAAAACCTGAGCAAAATGAATCTAATTTTATTAAACCTATCATGTAAATTTATTATGACTTGGCGTCCTATTTGTAGGGGGGTAAATGTGGTGGAAGGTACCCAGTTATCCTACATTTGTGAAAGATAAATTTTTTTACAATGGCAAACACATGCAATGTAAGTCATTATATATGATGTAGAATCTTAGATTAATAAACAATAAGGAATTAGACATGATTTTTGAATTAATTAAATAGGAATTACTTTAATATATAAATTTTGAATTAATTTGAAGAACAATTTTTTTTCGATTTAGGAAATAGCAGCAAGATTTGTCCTCGGTCAGTTAGACGAAAACAATCATTTGATTATGAATGCCATGGAGCGTTATCCAGAGACCAAAGACAAGCTCTCCAAGGCAGGACGGTGTGCACTGTGCAGAAAACCCTTTTTATCCGAATGGCTGGAATGTGTCCAGTTTGTTTCCCCATCAAAGGTAAACAGTGTTTTTTTTTGTGCGAATATGAGCATAAAAGCACCTATTTTTGTCGTTACTAATGGTATTTGTACTAAAGATAGACTTCTTTGATAGTGTTTATGATAAACAAATTCAGGTAACTGTCTTATAATAATTATTTCTTATTCCATTTGAATTTAAAGTCTTTATCATGTTACATACATTCCATCAAAATTCCATGAATACTGGACATGGTCACACATACCTTTTTTTTAGCACTTGGGATGTACAGGTTGAAAATCCACATGTTCAAGTTTAAGTTTCCATGGAGATTTTAGAAATCTTACCATTCTTAATGGTCACCACTGTAGAGGCAGTGGGAGCAGGGGTAATGAAGTCGATAAGCAAGGTAGACTAAAGTCTCCTGCCTTAGCTAGCTTCATTCTTAGCCTCAGGCTGTTTATACTGAGGGTTAAGAAAAGTCCCATGAATAAAGTTCTTATGAGTTCAAGCCATTTCCATTCACAAGGACAAGCTGCACGTGGCAAAAGCATGTTTTTCCATAGAGGCTTATAAAGGATGCTTTAGACATTTAATTGATTAAAAGCAACAAGCAAAATGAGTAATCTGAATTTAACTAACAACCATCTGCTACACCTTGTTCCAAGAACAAGTCTGTGTTTTGAAGAAACTGAGGTCACAAGACTCCTGTCTTGTTGGGTGTTCTCACAAGCACTCAGAATTGTCCTCAGTTGACTCCTTTCTTGGACCATGTCACCTGGGGCAGTTGTCACCAGGCAGTTCACATAGCTCATGAAGCAAGTTTTACAAGGTTTCGAAGACTTCTTTCACTCCAGGTGACCACATAGCAAATGCGTTGGGTAGTGTCGTCTCTGTCACACGTGTGACTGTTTTGCAGCTGGAAGACCTCTGTAGGCAATATGTAAATGAGTGTGAACCTTATGTTTAACTAACATAACGTTCTCAGGTTGGGAAATGTATTTCTTTTGTTCAACCACTTAAAAATATTAAAGCATCTGTAACTCATGTATCATGAGAGCAGGATGTAGAACAGGCAGTGCCTGGGGAACCTCAGTTTGCCTACATCTGCTCTAGCCCACCCACAGTTTTTTCTTGACACTCTAGTTTCTTATCTGGTATTGGTAAGCAGTTGGCTGTTCCTGGGACAAAGAGTATAACACTTGATGATGTTGTTAGATGCATTCCATGCTGTTCTGCAGATGATCATCCGGTGAAAGCAGCAAAGCAAAAACCAAACCAAATGAACACACATGTAACTGTAAATCATGCCATATTATGATGTAAAATGGTGAGACATTAGTGTGTTGGGACTTATGTGACAGTACTATTGAGTAATTCAAACAACAGAAATTTTTTGTTGTTTTTGTGGCTTGGGAAGCTTGGGGCTCCAATGTCAATTTACTGGCAGGACCAGGCTTTTTCTGAATTGTAGTGTATTCTGTTCTACTCCACTCCTGTCGCCAGTTTAATTTTTAATTATCGGTTTAGACCTGGGATTTCCCAGAAGAAAAACTTTCAGACACACTCTTGAGGAATTTTTTTAGCGTCTGGCCATGCCTGTGGGGGTCATGTTGTCTGGGTGAATTGAGATTGAAGACACAGTCTAAAGATGGGCATCATCACTTCCTGGGCTGGTGTCATGAAATGTCCTATACAAAAAAGAAATCTGGATGAGCACAGGCATCACCATTCTCTGCTGCTGACTCTGAGTGCTATGTGCTGTGACCCCACACTCACCGTGATGGACAAAGTAAACCCATTCTCTCCTAAACTGCTTTTATTGGGTATTTTGTTGTAGCAACAATAAAGACAACCAAGGCAACAGCCGTCTTGCTGTATCCTTTCATGTTGCCTTCCTTTTTCATGGATCTATAATCAAATCTCCCCTTTGAGCAGAACCATCAAACCAGGTTAAGGTCCGGAGTAATGACTTCGTATTCAGTTGATCACTGCGACCAAACACTTTCTCCAAAGAAGACCTCTTTTGGAGGCACTGAAGCCGTTCAACCCACAATTACCAGATTCCATAAACAAAGTAACAGGAAAGATCATTGTACTAGGCTTTTATTTTTAAGATGCCACTTAGCATTCCGAATCTTGATAGGCAACCTATCTTTTACAATTAAACAAATACAGCACAAACAAATGTAAGACATCCTTACACCGCTATACAAATGCAGCATGCATAAACGTAACACACCTTTACACAATTAAAATAATATTCCACAGTGTAAACAAATGTAACACACCTTTACACAGTTAAATATTCTACAGCATAAACAAATGTAACACATCTTTACATAGTTAAAATAATATTCTACAGCGTAAACAAATATAACACATCTTTACATAGTTAAAATAATATTCCACAACAGCTCATGTTTAGAAATCTGAGATGGAGGGGCTCCTCACTGAGGAAAGGGTGTTTTGACCAATGGTTAAATGACATGAAGGAGCTGGTCAGGTAAAGAGTTAGAGAAGAGTGTGCTAAGACTTGGCCAATGGGAATTTCCGTATGATTTGAGGGGTGGGAAACAGGTCAGTTTGTACCATACTCGTTGCTAGGCAAGGCTGATGTCATCAGGAATTGGATTGCAATGTATGACACAGTCCTACATTAGTTTAATGGGTTTGGTTTCTATATAGTGAACGACGAGGCATCATTTAGGCTTTTAAGGGAAAGAAATGTCCTGATTTGTATTTGAAAAGGTCACTTCTGAACGGAGAATGGATTAGAGACAGGCACAAAAGTAAGGCAACAAGCCAGGTGGCTGTTGTGTCAAAATCAGGTGGGGAACAATGGTGGCAAAAGCTCATGGCAGTGACTGCAGAGAAAACTGGTGCATTTGAGATGTATTTGGAGGAAGAAGAAAGACTTCCAGTTTTCTGACTTAAATCATGACATGGTCCTTTTTGTTTTCTAAAATTGGGATGATTTCAGGAGAAACAGTTCTGTGGGGCAGATAGAGTTCTCTTTGGTCAGGGTAACTGTGGGCTTCCTGTAAGGAAGCAGGAGCACAAAGCTCCTGAATCCTCTCTAGGCTGTTAGGAATTCTGAGGAGTCTAGAACTTAGAATTTAGGTTGGTGGCATGTGACTTTGAGTATTTGGGTGTGTCTTTGTATCCACAGGAGGGGCAGATTTTGTTAGACAGTTAAAACCTCTAATAGCATTTTTACATCTTCAGAGACTGGTTCCAGATACCATACTTCTGGTGACATTCAACTCAACTGGTCTTGTATCAATAAACAGATTGAAACTATCCACAAGTGTTTGCAATGGGTTGGTTCACTAGCTACTCACTGAATTTACCCAGCAAACCTTAAGAGAGTATATCTGTCCCACTTTATACCTAGAATTTGTGTGTGTGGGTTGGGACCTGAGCATCTACTTGCTGTGAACATTCCAATTTATCCTGTTAAAAGTAGAATAAAGGTCACACAGGATGCCATGTTGCTGAATGCCCTCAGGGCCAAGGTCAAGTATCTTACAGCCATGGCTTCCCCAAGGACAAGGGAGCCTGTGATGACAGAGGATGTTCATCTGCATCCCTGGTTATTGTTTCTCCATAGCTTCACATCTCTCCCCGATGGGCGAGGTCTTCACTGCTTTATGCTGTTCATTCAGCAGTTCTTCTGAGTTCATGCTTAAGTGTGCTTAGGATTAAGTTGAATGTGGACTCCCCCCCCAAACCTTCTGATTTTAAAAAGTTCCAATGTGACACAAAGCTAAGTAAACAGTATTGTGCAAACATGTGCATCCTCTTTAGCCAGAGTTGTATGGTTTTAGCATCTTATTTTATTGACTTTATTTCTTATTTTGTGCCTTTAAAATTCCATGTTGTGTATGCCAATTTTGATATTGATTTTTAAAAAATTTAAAAATGAGGAAATGTCTTCCTTGGGTAGATTCTATCACTTTTCAGGGCAAAAAAGAAAAAAAAACAACCAAAATAATAGATTCTAATTGAAAAAAACAACAAGTGTAATTTGTTGCATTTCCTTTGCATCAGCTACAGCTTTTATCTATGATAGCCACAGATGGCAAAGTACTTCTTGTTCAGAAAATATATAGTTATTTAAAATATACTTACCTTGAAGAAGTTTCTGATATTCCTCTGTTCATGTCTGAGAGGCGCAATGCAGTGAGATTTCATTTGTATTTTAATAAATAAGCTTGCCTGAAGTTCAGAGAGTAAAACAACCATACTGATCAGCCTTACAGACCAAGCTGTGGTAACACACACCTTTTTCCCAGTAACCACACTAGTTTGCCATAGAAACCAAGCGGTAGTGGTGCATCCCCTTTATCTGAGCACTAGAGAGGAATATAAGGTGGGAGGAGACAGCTCCCCCACACAGACTCATTCTGAGATTCCTGGAGGCAGGGTTACCATTTCAGTCTGAGGTAGAAGTAAGAGCCAGGGATGACTGTTTTGCTTCTCTGACCTTCAGACTGAACCCCAATTTCCATCTTTGGGTTTTTATTATTCATGCTACAGCACAGCCTGGATTTCATCTGGGTCCCTTAAGTCGGTCACTTCTAGTCCTGTAACCTGAAGTCAGAGCACAGTTACTGGCAATTGCATAATATGGACATGCCTCCGTGTTGATCGAGAAGTCCACCAATGTCAACAGAGCAATGAGTCAACGTTTTAAATCAGCTGCACTTGTGGTGTAGAATGTCTTAAAAATTTTCTCATGTTGTCAGTTAGTCACTGTTCAAAGACAAACCATGACCCAGGCAACTCTTAAGAAAAAAAAAACAAAAAACATTTGATCGGGGACTTGTGTAGTGGTTTGAAAGAAAATGGTCTCCAAAGGGAGTGGCACTGTTAGGAGGTGTGGCCTTGTCGGAGGAAATGTGTCACTGTTGGGGTGGGCTTTGAGGTCTCCAATGCTCAAGCTACTCCCAGTGAGACAGTCAGCTTCCTTTTGGCCTCTGGTCAAGATGTAGTCAGCACCATGTCTGCCTGAATGCCTCCCTGCTGCTGCCATGAACGTCTGAACTGAACTGATATCTCAGTTAAACGTTTTCCTTTATAAGAGTAGCCGTGGTCACGGTGTCTCTTCACAGCAAGAGAAACCCTAACTAAGGCAGCTAGCTTACAGTTTCAGAGGTTTAGTCCATTATCATCATGGCGGGGAGCATGGCGGCATGAAGAAAGTGCTGGAGCAGTAGCTGAGAGCTGAATCCTGATCCACAGGTGGAGGGGACAGTGAGCACTGCAGTGGACATGGGCTCACCCCAGTGCCACACTTCCTCCAGCAAGACCACACCCATCTCCTCATACTTCTAATCCTTTCAGATAGTGCCAATCCCTGGTATAGGAATTCAAATATATGAACCTATGGGGACCCATTCTTGTGCAAACCACAACACATGTCTTTTGCCAGCATTTGACACTAGACACTAGAAAATATTTGATATTGTTACACATGGTCACTGGTTTCTTCACAAATGACATTTCTCACACTACAAAGGTGTGAAGACACATAACTCAGGAAGATCTCTTTCCTTATATAAATTGTTTCTAAGAAATACTACTGCCATCATGAAATTTTCAAGAAAGTGTTCAAAGGGCCTTGTCAGGAGTAATTCGGAGCAAACTGGATAATATGTTCCTTTTTGGTCCTTCTGTGAACAAATTCCACTTTTACTAGATATATCCACTTGTGCTTAAGAAGAACAAATAGAAGAAAATGTTTACTCAGAGAGAGCATTCTCAGTCAATCTGTATTTCTTTTGTGCTCTGATATGCCTGTAAAATATCCATACTCACACAAGTCTGTGAATTGGTAACATCCATTGTAGTTTGTCCAGTTAAGTCACCATTTGTATGAGAAAGTTTTAGAGTCTTCACGGCATTTAGGAAATTTGAAGTTATTTACTTACTTGATGTTTGCTGTCTCTTTCTACCACCAAACCTAAGCACAATGGATTCTAAACTGTTTTTTTCTATTTACTATTATGGAGAAAGTGCATAGCATAGCGCCTTCTACATATTTTATTTTTACTGACTCAAAGTCTGGGTTTGAATATTAATCCATCTTATTCTTTTTAATTGGTTATTAATGAATTTACATCCAATGTATCATGAGAGAAATATACTTGAGTTGCTGCCAATGAGGGATATGCTTAAGGTTTTGAAAATATCTTAACCCTAGTACTAACTTAGGCAGGCAAGAAAAGAACACTGAATGAAATAATTAGTAGAAAAAATTAGAGACCCAAAGCAGCCTAACATTTTAGAAGAAAAGATATCCTAATTGGGGAAATAAGGATAGAAATGTGTCCTGTTGCTTGAGATGGGAATAAAATCCTGATCATGTCTGTGACCTGTTTGGAAGAGTTCACAGTATCGTCTGGAATGGATAACTGCTGTCAAAAGAACTATAAAGAGTAAAACTTGCCAAATTACTCAGCAAAAGTTGCCAAAAAAGCCTGCTTTCCTTTGGCCATGTACAGAACACCTGGGACAACTTGCCATGTTCATTTTTCACTTGGACAGATTCCTTTGCAAAATCGTCCTATGAACTGCTAATTTCATTTCAAGTCTTTCTTGGAGAAATTGCCAGCTAATAAAAAACCCACAGCCAACTCTTTGCTGTCACCTGGAATCCCACAGTTAATGTCTAAAACACCCCAGGACACTGATGAGAAATCCTAAACTTAAAAAAGTTAGGTAAATTTGCCAAGTTCTCAAGGCTTGCAACTGGAGACCAGGGGAAGAAACCCATGTGAATCATCCCTTGTTCAACCTGACATGAAACTAACTAGTTCAACCTAGCCAGTCCTCATTTATTGGATTGACTTTAAGGCATTCATGTTGAAGTGTCTTTGCTCATCCTTTCTTTATCCACTCAAATTCAATTTTCTCTGAACTATTCCAGATCTTCCATTAGCAGCTAGGAATGTAGGACCCTGGTCCTGAAGGAAATCATGTATTCCCAGGAACATCAGGAACTCACAATCTAGATTTGATGATGAGCCTCAAAGATTACTATCAATCATCTTAATTTCCTCTTTAAAGCTATTTGTTAAGTGGCAATAATAATAGCTCCTATCTCACAGGCTGTGGAGGAGGAGGATTCAAGGGGCTATGGAGATATTGCTTAGCATAGCAAGTGCATCATAATGGAATTCGATGGTAAATGGTTGAGAAAGACAAGACAGGATGGTTGCATTCTTGTAATTAGTAAATGCGTAGAGTCCTAATTAGAGTTCTTTTTTCCAATTTGGGGGCCTAGCATAGTGTTTGTTTGTGACATGGGGAATCAATATAATAATAAAGATGATAAACTCACGTTAAGGTGTTGAAAATGTGCATTGAAGGAAAAGGAGGCATTAGAGTTGCACCAGTGAGCAACTGCTTGACCAGTGGCGAAATTGTTCAAATAGTTAACTCACTGAGTACTGGGAGCTCACAAGGGAAGCTATGGAAGACGCAGTTAGAAGTAGCATGAAATACCAGGTGCTTGCATATGAAGTTCGAATAATTTCACAAGCTATTGTATTAGTTCTCTATGGCTACTGTAATAGAAAAAAAAAAAAAGCTCCCCAGCAGACGTAGCGACGCGGAGAACAGCAGTTTCTTTTCTGAGATTGCTGGTTGCTAGAAATCTGAGATCAGTGTGTCAGAGGCTTGACAGGGCGGCCATTGTTTTTACCGTGTAATAGGCTCGGAGAGTGCTGAGCTTTACAGTAAATACTTCACGGAGACTGGAGAGTCCGTTTGATAAGACCAGCATCTGGGTGCTGTCATGGTGCACCAAATGTTCTGTTTCAACAGGGTTTGTGTCCAAAGGAGGGAGACACTGAATGGAAAGATGAGTCTTTATTCTTAAAACTGAAAAAGAAACCCTGACAAACCCAAAATACCAAATTGAAATGGCTTCTATTCAGGTGAGCATAAAATTACATCATGCTTGCCCTCTGAAATTGTGAGATGACAAACTGAAAATAATGGATGAAAAGTGTCACTTGGCTTCCAGTACTGAACTTTACTCAACTCATGCTTTTCGTTTTTTCAAAATGTTGTAATTCATTGGAATTGTTAGCCCTCAGAAATAAAGACATTTCAGCTTAGTTGCTCTTACAGCATCAATCTTTGAACCAGTAACAAAAATTAATGCCTTTTAGTTACTACTAACTTGGGCCACATTTGATCAAGTAACCTAAATATTCCTGTAAAGTTTTTCCAAACTCTTGAGTGATCCTGTGCCCAAAGTAAGTGTATGAGGGTTTTCATTTTGTACAGTTTTGTTAGTTGAACTTAATGCTTCCCCAGATTCTTTTAAAGCTGAAGAGTTTAGGTCAGGAATGGGTTGGAATATGAACTCTCAGCCCTCTATTGAATGATGTAATGTGATTTAAACTATCCTCAGAAGAGATTAGCATGAGGGGTTCTCAGCATAAATGAGTGAAAACGTTCATCTACTTTACAAAAATAAATGAAACTTTTAAATCTTAATTCCTTTTTATGACAACTTGCCAGTAATGAGACATAATATAAAATTGCATTTAATAACTTTGCTCATTACTTATAAAGTCTTACTTTGCTGTAAAAAGTTATTACCCATTAAGATACCACTGAAAATCCTCTATGAAGCTGATCATTTCAGCTAGTCAGCTGTGGAAACGAATGTGAGTTTTAATTCATCTGTGCAGTGGTTAGTCAGTTTAATACATCTGTGCAATGGTTAGTCAATCTAATGTACATTAGGCACCAGGAAGATCAGAATGTATCCATTTCAAATTCTAAGTGGCCATGAAAGTAGTATATATTTATTGCTCAGGAAAATTAAAAGGATAATGCATATCTCATTATTTTAGTCACAAAATAGCAAAAGACAATCACAGCATAAGTGAATCCTCACAGTGTGCTTTCATCACTCCCATTCCTGAGAACTCTGCATCCCCTTTCCCTTCTATAGACTTCTCCCTTTTCCTCTTAAACCGGTAGCACAGGCTTATAATTATATTTGTATTATTGATTTGTTTCTTGTGAAAGGTCTGAAGTTGTGGTCAACTTAGTTTATTCATTCAAAACTTTCCATCACCCCAAACTTTGTGCAGGGGAGAGTGGTGGAGGGCAGGATCAAAATGTTGTGGAGAGAAGGCATGGATGACTCTTGCTTTTTGTTTCCACTTTCTGCCCTGACAACAGTCCCAAATGTCTTAAAGTAAAACAAGCATAAAGAATGTCGTCAGAGTTTGTGGGTTCTCCATCTGCCAACTTTCGCCGCCACATTCAGAGAGTCTGGTTTGATCATATGCTCATTCAGTCCCAGTCCAGGTGGATTGGTGTGCTCCCATTAGTTCAGGCACACTGTCTCAGTAGGTGGACCAGCCCCTCACGGTCCTAACTTCCTAACTCATCTTCTCCCACCTTCTGCTCTTCACCTGCACCT
>PVIU01021720.1:0-30940 GCA_004026605.1 Ondatra zibethicus
AGAAAGGGTGAGAAAAAAGAAGGGCCATGATAGCAAATATGAGACAGAAACTTTCTACTCCTAGATAAGATGAAACCACTTGTTTGAAGTTTATGTTCCCAAGGACAAGAGTTCCCCTTCTAAGGACGTGTTATGTCTAACACCTGCTCATCACTGATGTGACTAAAAGAAGCTTTCATACTGTGCCAAGTAATGATACGTGACCTTCTGGTTTGTTCTTTGATTGAATACTATATAATGCAACATGAATTCATTAAAGTTGCAGCAGATTCAAATCACTCTCTTGTGTGTTGTGTCTGTCTGTCATTCGCCTAACTTGTGCCTTCCTGGTACCAAGACCCTGATTTTCCCACGGTCTGAGGGGCTCCTCTGAGCCGGTCCGTGGCAACACACGAGTAAATTTGTAAACATTTTATGTGTATGAGAGTTTTGGCAGCACACCTGCATGTATGCGCAGTACATGTATGCCTAGTGCCTTCTGGGGCCAGAAGAAGGTGAATCGAACCCGGGTCCTCTGCAAGAGCAGCCAGGACTCTAACTGCTGAGTCATCTCTCCAGGTCCATGTTATTGTTTTTGAGACAGGCTCTCATGTCATCCAGGCTGGCCATTAACTCATTATTGAATTGAGTAGGACCTTGAACTACTGAGCTTCCTTTTCCACTTTCCAAGTTCTGAGGTCCCCGGCACTCACTCTCATGCTGGGCTGAATATTTGTTAGCTTACGAATCACATAATTTTAGTAGTTTGTGTGGGGTACATCTACTTTTCAAATTGTGCTTTCTTCTTGGTGGAGCAACTTTTTTCTTTTTCTGACAGGATCTTGTCACATAGTTCAGGCTAGCCTCAAACTCATGATTCTCTCCTGTTGCAACCTTCCAGTGCTAAGAATGCAGGCATGGACTACCATACCCATCCCTGAACTGATCCCTGCAAGGAGACAAGTACCCGACCACTGAGGTGTACCTCTCAGCACCATAGCTACATTTAAAGCAGGTAACTTTAAAAATACATATGATTGGGTCTTTTGAATTTAAAAGTGTTTTATTTGTACTGTGACAAATTAAAAATTAAATATTGGCAATGCTCCGCATTGTTCTCTTTTGATATCGTGGTATGTACTCTTTTTTTCCCTTTAGGTATAAACTTTAGAGTCAACTTGTCAACACTCATTGTATTAGTTTGCTTTCTGTTGCCAAGATGAACACCATGATCCAAAACAACTTTGTAGGAAAAAGGTTTATTTCAGCTCCCATCTCCTAGGTCACAAGCTGTCCATCACTGAAGGAAGTCAGAGCAGGAACCCTGGGTCTTGCTTCTGAAGAGCATAGAAGCCCTCCAGAACCAGGCGGTGGTGGCGCACGCCTTTAATCCGAGCTCTCTCGGGAGGCAGAGGCAGGTGGGTCTCTGTGAGTTCGAGGCCAGCCTGGTCTACAGAGTGAGTTCCAGGACTGGCTCCATAGTTGAGAAACCCTGTCTTGAAAAACCAACAAAAAAGCAGGATAGTGGTGGTTCACATCTTTAATCCCTGCTCTCAGGAGATAGTTGCAGGCAGATCTCTGTGAGTTTGAGGCCAACCTGGTCTATAAGAGCTAGTTCCAGGACAGCTAGGGCTGTCTCGAAAAACCAAAACCAAACAAACAAACAGAGCAAGAACCCTATGAGAATACTGTTTACTGCCTTGCTCCCACTGCTTGCTCAGCAAGCTCTCTATGCTGTCCAGGCCCACCTGCTAGGGAAGAAGATGCTGCCTACAATGGGCTGGACCCTCCCACTTCACTGAAATGGCTAGGGACCAACCAATCTGATGGGAGAAATTCAACTGAGGCTACCTCTTCCCAGGTGACTCTAGTTTGTGTTAAGATGACAATCACCAAACCCATAAAATCGCTTCCTGGAACTCTGACTAGGTTTGCGTTGATATAACCACACTGGAAGAAAAAAATGAAACAAAACTGTTCTTGCGGCCCTTGGAGGAGATGGCTCAGTGGATAAAGGTACTTGTCATCAAGTCTGATAACCTGAGTTCTTCCCTAGAACCCACATGGAGGAGGGAGAGAACCAATTCCCACAGTGGTCCTCTGACCTCCACACACATGCAATGTGGCATGTACACACATTCACCCACACGTGTGCGCACACACACACTGGTTAAAAATGTTATTGTAACAATATTGACTCTTCCTATTCACAAACATGAGAAATCTCTATTTATTTGCCTCTTTTTTTCATTTCTTTATTCAAGAGTAGTGGGTATATTTTTCCTTTTTTAAATATGTAACACCATTCTAGTCCTTGTTCCCCTGCAGGTGAACGGGACATTTCCTCTGGCTTGTCTCCTAACCCCAGTTCTCCAAATTTTGGTTTTTTGCAGTTTGAATATGATATGCTAAGATGAACGTTGGTTATTATCTAGTGTTTATGCTGCTGTGCTCTCGTCGAGATTCCTGAATCTTCGATTTGTTGTCTGCCACTAATTTTGGGAAATTCTTTATCATTATTACCTCATTAATATTCTCTTTATGTGCCTGGATGCTTCTGATTATGTGATAGGCATTGTGTTGGAAAAATATTTTTAGAAATAATTGGAGGTTGGGGGAGGTTAGTATTTTCTTCTCCAGAATGAACTTACGTTTGTTTCTGGAAGGCATCCAGAATCTCTATCAGTTTGAGATAATCAAACTAAATTTTAGTGATTAAGATGACTCAAAGCTGAGCTGTAGTCTCCAGAACGATTGATCTATTTCCAACTCACTCACTCTTTGGGACTTTTGAGTAGAGAGTTTTTTAGGTAGTGTGTGTGTGTGTGTGTGTGTGTGTGTGTGTGTGTGTGTGTGTATGGTGTGCACTCATATGTATGTGTAGGTGTGTTCACCCCTGTATGTGCATGCAGAGGCCAACAGAGGATGTCATATGTCCTGCTGTATCCTTATTACCTTGAGACAGGTTTCTCATTGATTCTTGCCCTATATTGGCAGCAGGTATACCCAGTGATTCCCTTGTCTCCAATTCCTCCACAGTCTGGGATTATAACCATGTCTATGGCCATGACTAACCATTAAAACAAACAACCATGGGTGCTGGGGATTCACACTCAGGTCCTCATGTTTGTACAGCAAGCACTTCTATCCACTGAGATATCTCCCTAACTCCAGAGGATGTTTTGTGAACCTTAGACTACAACTTCTAATTCCCATCCCTAAGGCATTATCTAAAGTGTTTTCCAGAAAATGCTTATCCAGAATTGGCAGTTGCGCCCAGAGTGTAACATTGTCCCAAATGCTAGGCTTTTAATGCTGGCTCTTATTCTTTCTCAGATCTCATCTGAGTCATTTCTCACAGTGTACCATCACTCTAGTGTTTCCGAGCCTTTCCAGTCTTCTCCAGGGGCAAACCAGTTCCCAGTCACCTACTGTATAAAGATGAGAGGTAATAGGCTTATATTTTTTTTAATTTTTAAAATTTTATTTTTACTTTTCTTATGCATATGGGTGTTTTGCCTGCATGAATGTCCATGCACCACAAGTGTGTCTGGTGTCTTTGGAAACCAGGAGAGATCTTTGGGTTCCCTGGGACTGGAGTTACAGAAAGTTGTTAGCAACCATTTGGATGCTGGGAATTAAACCCAGGTCCTCTGGAAGAACAGCCAGTACTATGAACCTCTAAACTATCTCACCAACCTCAAAGCTTAAATTTTGAAAGTTGTTTACCTTTTAAATCTTGAATTAAGGTATGTATGTATGTATGTATTTATATTAAGGTGTGTATAGATGATTTATATTAAGGTGTGTATGGATGTATTTATATTAAGATGTGTATGTATGTATTTTTTATTTTGCTTAAATTTCTAGAAACTCAAGGTGTTTGAACCAGCTATTAGCACAGAGTTGAGGTGGTTTGAGATTTTTAAGTTCTCTCCTTACTTCAGTGAAGATGTAATTTAAGTCTTGTTTTTAAATTCATCTTTTTGTTCTATGTTATTTTCATAGGAGAAGTAGCAAGACTAAAGGATGGTTTCTAACATTATTCCACAAGAATCAGAAAGAATTAGAAGTCCCCATGCTAGTTTTCAATGTAATCTCTAATTATTTCAGTGTCTGTGTATGGATAAGCTCTTGACTGGGTTTTATATCCTGTTTTATGAGTTAGTTTATTCCTGAACCAAAACCCTTGTCATGAATTAAAGGTATCTATCTATCTATCTATCTATCTATCTATCTATCTATCTATCTATCTATAGACAGGGTCTCACTGTATTCTGGATGGTTCAGAGCTCTCTATGTAGATCAGGTTGGCTCCAAACCCACAGAGGTTTGTTTGCCTCTGATTCCCAAGTGCTGGAATTAAGGTATGCACTTAATCTCATGCCCATCTACTCATTTGTTTTATTTACTTTTTTTGTAGCCCAGAATGGCCTCATACTTACTCTGTTGCTGAGGTTGGCCTTGACCTCCTGATCCTCCTGCCTCCACCTCTGAAGTGTTGAGATTAAAGACATGTACCATACCCAGCCTTATAATGACTCAATAGCTGGCATTGTCCTGGCAATATTTTGCATAATTATTGTGTGCATTGGCCATTAAGAATAGATAATGGGGGCTGGAGAGAGGGCTCAGTGGTTAAGAGTACTGGCTGCTCTTCCAGAGGTCATGAGTTCAATTCCCAGCAACCACATGGTGGCTCACAGCCATCTGTAATGAGATCTGGCGCCCTCTTCAGGCGTGTGGGCATACATGGAGGCAGAATGTTGTATACATAATAAATAAATAAATAAATAAATCTTTAAAAAATAAAAATAAGAATAGATAATGGCCATAAAACCTGTGTGTGAACCAGGCATATTGGTATGTATTTATTTTGTTTTTTAATATTTATTCATTTATTTATTTATTATGTATACAGTATTCTGTCTGCTTGTATGCCTGCAGGCCAGAAGAGGGAACCATGTGGTTGCTGGGAATTGAACTCAGGACCTCTGGAAGAGCAGGCAGTGCTCTTAACCACTGAGCCATCTCTCCGGCCCCACGTGTATAATCTTGACATTTTTGGTTGTGAGACTAACCTTTAATGGCTGAACTATCTCTCCAGCCCTTGTATAGACAATTTGTATGAGAGCAGCTGAAGATACTAAGCATATATGAGATAATTAAGAAATGTGTATTGAGTTGGGTGGTGGTGGCAGCGCAGGCTTTTTATCCCAGCACTCGGGAGGCAGAGGAAGGTGGATCTCTGTGCGTTCAAGGCCAGCCTGGTCTACTAGAGTTAGTTCCAGGACAGGATCCAAAGCTACAGAGAAACCTTGTCTCGAAAAAAACAAAACAAAACAAAAAGGAAATGTGTATTGAGCTGGGCTTGGAGGGACATACACTAGGCACTAGAGAGGCAGAGGCAGAAGGAGCTCTGAGTGAGTTCAAAGTCAGCCTGGTCTACAGAGCAAGTTGTAGGACAGTTAAGGCTACACAGAAACCCTGTCTGGACACACACACAATGTACTGGCTGGTTCTCAACTCAATTCTATAGTTCATCTTTTTCTCTCCTTGAAAATAGACTGTTAATCTTGGCTTTTTCTTCTTCTTTTTTGTTTTGTTTTTTGAGACAGGATTTCTCTGGGATTAAGGGCGTGCTGGGATGAAAGGCATGCACTACTACCACCCGGCTACACCTCTGGGTTTTGTTTGTTTGTTTATTTGTTTTGTTTTGAGACAGGGTCTCATGTAGACAAGAATGACATCAAACTCATTATATAGGCAAGGATGAGTGAACTTCTGAGACTCGTTCACTTTCCAAGGATTGGGATTGTGGGTGTGTTACCTCTCTTGGCTTCTTTTATCTGTACTAGGCTTATTCTTTTTTGATTGTTTGTTTGCTTGTTTTTTGTTCTGATGTTTATCTAGATTTACATAACTCAGAAATTTGCATTTTTGATATTGTATGCCCATGGTGAGGAAGTGTTACCTCTTTTGCTTAAGCCAGTTTCTTTCCTTGTAAACAACATAGGTAGAGTGATAGGAAATGATACTTCAAGGCAGGTGTCCTCTAGGACACCTAGAAGCAGGAAGCTGACATTCCATGCTGAGTGAATGGCAATCGAGATTTCTTAGTGGTTAAGAACATACGCTGCTGCCGGGCGGTGGTGGTGCACGCCTTTAATCCCAGCACTCGGGAGGCAGAGGCAGGCGGATCTCTGTGAGTTCGAGACCAGCCTGGCCTACAAGAGCTAGTTCCAGGACAGGCTCCAAAGCCACAGAAAAACCCTGCCTTGAAGAAAAAAAAAGAAAAAAAAAAAAAAAAAAAAAAGAACACACGCTGCTCTTCCAGAGCACCTAGGTTCAGATCCCAGCTCATGAGAGGAGGCTCACAACCTCCTGTATCCATTTCAGGGTATCTGATGCTCTCTTCTGTCTTCCATGGCACCTATACACAAATACACAAAACCACACACATATACATAATTAAAATGTAAAAGCTATTTTCTAGAATACTTGAGCCAAGTGTATCCAATAGGATGCTAGTCTAAGTTTTTTTTAAGTGAAGTGTCTGTTAAGTCTGAACAAAGATGGGTGGTGTAAAGAGGAATAAATGGTTCTAGGAATTGTTGACATAGAATGAAAACATTGATGAAAATTGGGATGGAAGAAACTAAACATGATTTCTAAATTTATCCTTCTCTTTCTTTCATTTTTTCTGAGACAGGGTTTCTCTGTGTAGTCTCGGCTGTCCTGTAACTTATTCTGTAGACCAGGCTGGCTTGAACTTGAGGAGGGGAAGGAGAGGAAGGAGGCAAGGGAGTGGGGAGAGGAAGAAACCAGAGGTTTCATGCCTATAATTCCAATACTCACAGGCTAGAGCAAGAGGATTGTTATGAGTTCAAGAGTCACCTGCGCTACATAGTGAGTCCAAGGAAGAACAATGAAAAATCAGCCTGCTTCCATCTTAGACTTAAAAGCCATCTTACAGTAAAGACAAACAAGGTTTATTCCTGTTTAGGACTAAACCTCTGTTCCTCAAGGATTGGTCTATGCCCCACCTGTAACCTTAATTACAAATGATTCTGTACTGCACTTAACTACAAATATTCCAGGAATGGCAATCTTGTTTTTGTTTCAAAAAAGTTGTTTGTAACCATCTTGCAATCCTACCTTTGTTTCAAAAGATTTTTTAAAATAATTGATTTATTCATTATGTATACAGTGTTCTGCAGGCCATAAGAGGGCCCCAGATCTTACTACAGATGGTTGTGAGCCACCATGTGGTTGTTGGGAATTAAACTCAGGACCTCTGGAACAGCAGGCAGTGCTCTTAACCACTGAGTCATCTCTCCAGCCCTCAAAAGATTTTATGACCATCTATGACTACCTTGCTATGCCCATCCTGCAACCATGTCATTGTTTCTGGAGGTTGTCAGGAGTAACTGCCATGTTTATGTTCTGCTCCTGTAACTCTGCCTATTTTGCCTGACAAATTCCCCATTTGGAAACCCCCTACCCCTGAGCTATAAAAACATTGTCTTCCTCACACCAATGCTGACCTCTTGAATCCCGCAGGGCAACTCCCGCACACAAATAAAAAAGCTTGTTTTAATTAATTTGGCCATGATGATTTGGGTCAGTGGTTTTTCCTCTCCCATCTTTGGGATGAACAGAAGGAGAGAGGGAGGAAAAGAAGGAGAGAGGAGCAAGGGGAGGAGGGAAATCCCTCAGTTCCAGTATGATTGGATTTACATTTTTAAAACAGTGGTGGAGGATGGGAAGGAATGATGGAAACAGCAGAATACATAAGAAAGAATATCACAGTAAACTGGCAAGTAAGATTTTTCAAGAGGGAGGAGTAAAAAAATTCACAATACAAAACCAGGTTATAAGATACACTGCTTATTTATTGAAATGTGTCCTGACTTTAACATGTAGCTTCTCCCAGCCTTATTGAGAAAGGCTCTGGGTGGGGCTGATGCCAAATCACAAATGCTACAGGACATTGTAGTGTCCTGGAGCATGATGGGAAGGGAAATGGGAATAAAAGTCAGAGCAAACTGGAAAAGCAGGTCCGAAAGTCTTTAACTCTTCCACTAGAGAAAGAGGGGGCATGTGGTGGTAAGGGAAGGCTTAACTTAGGAAGAAGCCACATACATATTCAAGTCCCCAGGACTGCACAAACTGAGCATTGTGTTTCATAATTGGGATCCCAGCATGCAGAATGTAGAGGATATAGAAGATCAGAAGTTATTGAGGCCAGTCTGGGATATGTGAGATCCTATCATGAATAAATATATTAACAAACAGACAAATAAATGAATCAGAAAAAATTTGACTCAAGCTAAGATGGAGCAGAGAGGCCTGCATTATGGGTGTGTTATGTGTAGCTTCCAGGCAAGTAGACACCTGATGTAGTGTCAGACAGTTGGTGCAGGAGAATTGCCTGTATTCTGTCAATCATGTTTTAAATAAACGCTGATTAGCCAGGCAAGAAGTATAGGTGGGACAACCAGACGAAGTAAAGGTTTGGCAAGGAGAGCAGGAGAATTCTGGGAAGAAGGAAGCCCATTCCTCCCAAGTCCTGCCCAGACCACCGAAGAAGCAGGATGTGACCTGCCCTGCTGAAAAAGGTACTGAGCCATGTGGCTAACATAGATAAAAACAATGGGTTGATATAAGTTAAAAGAGTTAATAAGAAGCCTGAGCTAATGGGCCAATCAATTTATAACCCAATGCAGACTCTCTGTGTGATTTTCTCTAGGACTAAAGGGCTGGGGGATTGGGCAGGACAGAAACCCTGACAAGCAGGACCTCATGCTACAGAATGGCGCTCACGTGGACAACTGCATCCACATAAAGCCTGAGAAAGCGTGGGAAAGAATAGAATAAAGCATGTTTTCTTGGTTGCAGCAATTTCTCGGGTCTGCTCTGCTTGCTAGAGGCAAGCAAATGCTCTCATCTAAGAGAGGCTTCCTGACTCAGCTTTAGCTGTAAAACCCTGAAGTTCTTTAAGAGGTCCTGCCACGAAACACTTAAATGCTGATGATGAAAAGCTGACCGTATGCTTTTCAGTTTTCAGCTGCAGCAGGAAAAAAGCTGCGACGTTTTAAAATGACGACTTTCTGGGCTGTCCTGCCAGGGCAAACTCTCTTTCAGGCAGGCGGTCCAACTACAGAGCATTTGAGTGTGGTTTGTGAGCACACTGTTGCAGCTTGCTTGCTGGCAGGGACTTTGAAACACTGTAGAGTTGTGGCACTGAACACAGTTCTGGCTGGTACTTCCACCATGAGGCTGGAATCGCAGAAAGCTAAGGAATGGGCTCAATCCAGCCGTCAAAATCACGGCTTTAATCCTACCCATATTGCTTGGTAAATTAAAGACTCATATGGTCAGAAAAAGAGAGATATACAGTAAAGAGAGATTCAAAGACGAAGAAAACCTCTAAATGGTTTACAGTGTGTTAAAAATATATGCAGGCTAAAGGTTAAAACCATTAAAATAAAAAAAAAGAAAGAAAGAGAGTAGTTGGGTGTGGTGGCAGACATCTTTAATCCCAACACCCGGTAGACAGAGGCAGGCAGACCTCTGTGAGTTCAATGTGTGGTAGCACACGCCTTTAATCCCAATGCCTGGGAGGCAGAGGCAGACAGACCTCTGTGAATTCAAGGTGTGGTGGTGTACACCTTTAATCCCAGCACTTGGGAGGCAGAGACAGGTGGCTCTCTGTGAGTTCAAGGATAGCCTGGTCTAAAGAGTGAGTTCCAGAACAAAGATACAGAGAACCTGTCTCACAAAGCCAAAAAGTAAAAATAAAAGAAATAGGTTAAAATAAAGCTGCATAAAGATGGAAAATACACAGATAATCTTGATACTGTATGTTATTGTGCTCTCTTTGAATTGTTTGAATGCTGAGGAAGGAACAACAGCTGCTAAAAGATATTTGCTTATAAATGCTGCTAAACTAATCCAAGATAGGTTTTTTGAAAATACCTTGACTTCAAAATTGAAGTCAAAATGTATGTTACTTTGGAGAAGAGATTTTGCTTTTGTTTTCACAGGAAATGAGAGACTGTGGATTCATTCTGAGTTAAGAAAAATCAGGTTTGATCAAGGAAGACCACCTGAGAAATCTCTGGTAGGAACAGATGGCCCAGATGTCTGAGCTCTACATCCAGAACAGATTCAAGATGCTGCCTGAGATGATCAAGCCTCACAGGATACTCCAGTCAGGACTTGATCATAACTCTAAATTTTCTTTAGGTCCCCATAAGATTATCAGCGCCCCAACCAGCCGGAAGTAGCCTGGAATACTACGCCCACATTCCCAAAAAATGGACTATGGATATTTTCCTTTGTTTAGAAAAAAAAAGAGGGGGAAGTGGTGCAGGAGAATTGTCTGTATTCTGTCAATCATGTTTTAAATAAACGCTGATTGGCCTGGCAGGAAGTATAGGTGGGACAACCAGGCAGGAAGTAAAGGTGGGGCAAGGAGAGCAGGAGAATTCTGGGAAGAAGGAAGCCCATTCCTCCCAAGTCCTGCCCAGACCACCAAAGAAGCAGGATGTGACCTGCCCTGCTGAGAAAGGTACTGAGCCATGTGGCTAACATAGATAAAAATAATGGGTTGATATAAGTTAAAAGTTAATAAGAAGCCTGAGCTAATGGGCCAATCAGTTTATAACCTAATGCACTCTCTGTGTGATTTTCTCTGGGACTAAACTGCTGGGGGACTGGGCAGACAGAAACCCCGACAAGCAGGACCTCATGTTACAGACAGTGACCGGTGGTGGCATAGTAGAGGGTAGAATTGAGCTCGGAGCTCTGTTCTCTAAGCAAATGCTGACTCAGGTGATCTGTGTAATCATAGAGAGTCATGTAATTTTTCTGTCTGTCCCTGTTATGGCTGTCAACTTGAAAGGATCTAAACTCACCCTGAGATAAGCCTCTGGGTATACCTGTGGCTGAGTGTCTAGATTATGTCAGTTTCTGGGTACCTCCTGTGAAGGATACCTTGATTAGGTTAACTGCAGTGAGAAGACTCACTTTAAATTGGGTATCACCATTCCCTAGACTGAAGCCCTTGATCACAGAAGACAGAGAAGGCTGAACACTAGCATCCATCCCTCTTAGCTTCCTCACTGCAGATACACTGTAGCCAGCTGCCTCAGGTGTCCACCACAGTGGACTGTAACTTCAAACTATGAGCCGAGATAAACCCCTTCCTATGGTGCTTTTGTCAGGATGTTTAATCACAACAGGAAAAGGAGGATAATATTGATACACCTACATCAATAACAAACACGCACCATTGTGGTGGGTGGGCCTTCTGGACGATCATTTTGCAACTAAGTTACATCTTTAGCTCTACATCTATTGCTGAGCACTCAACACACTGGAGTCAGCACAGAAGTGATACTTTGTTGCCCAGCTGAGTGTTCAAGAATCCTGACTTTCAGAAACTAGATAAACATCAGTAGTATCTTCTGAATTTCTCCATTCAAAGATCTTTTTTTGGTGATAAATTATTAAGGTAACTGACCACCTGCTCTTGTTCACACACTTGGCTACACACCAGCAAAGTGAAGCGAGCTCCCCCTCCTCCAGTGTCTGCTTGTTGGCAGCTCTGCCTCTTTTATACCCTTTTGGGATTTCTAAGATTTCCCTTTGTAATCTGCTAAAAAGTGATCCATAAACAGTTTATTAGTAGGATGGGTGTGGAAACTCCTTCAGCCAACAACCTTTACGATACCAACCTACTTTGGGTGTGGCCTCATGTACTTTAAGTGCAGATGAAAAGTGTGTGGCCCTTTTATTTTCTTTTAGACTCAGTTTCAGTTCCCAATGCACACAGATGACTGTGGATCACTACCCTTACTGTGAGTTTATCCCCAAATAAATAAACTTTGTTATATTCCATTCTGGGCTGTTGTGGAACTCTTTGATACTACCACAATTTGGTGCCCAACATGGGGCAACATAATCCACATAAAGCCTAAGAAAGCTTAAAAAAAAAAAAAAGGCCCGTGCACCCTTTTCATCTGCATTTATAGTACATGAGAGCATGCCCAAAGCGGGCTGGTATCTTAAAGGACTGGCTGAAGGAGTACTCACAACAGTGATGCATGCCTGCACTCCCAGAACTCAGGACATGCAGGGACGATGGTCAGGATTTCAAAGCTACATAGTGAATTAAGATCAGTCTGAGTTACATCAGATCCTGTCTCAAATTTTATATTTTTTGATTTTATTTTAGACAAGGTTTCTCTGTATAGCCCTGGCTGTCCTGGAACTCACTCTGTAAATCAGGCTTGCCTCAAACTTAGAGTTCTGCCTGTCTCTGCCTTCCAAGCGTGGAGATCAAAGGTGTATGCCACCACCACCCAGCTCAAATTTACAAGAAAAAGAAAAAAGAAAAAAAAAAACAGTTAAGAAAAAACAGTTACGTATCAGGCACTGCAGAGAATTACACTGGGATGTAATTTTGGAAAAGGGAATAGAATTGAAAAGAGACATACTTAATGTTTCTTGTTTTTAAAATGTTTATTACATTGTGCATTGTACACATGTATGCCCATGAGCCACAGAGCTCATATGAAGTCAGGGGACAACTTGCAGGAGTCAGTTTTCTCCTTTGAAGTCAATCCACCACCTAAGTCCTGGGGATTGAACTCAGGTTCTCAGGCTTAGTGGCAAGCATCTTTACCCGCTGAGCTATCTCAGCAGCCCCATGTTGCTATTTTTTAAAGACATATAGCCTGGGCTCCAGAAGTAGGGTATAGCTTGGTAGCAGCAAACCTTGAGTTCAATTCCCAAGCATCACAATAACAGGAACAGAAGTAGGTGACCGGTGAGATGTTATAGTGCTCCGTGTTTACAGCAGGTATAGGAAAGGACGCTAATTTTCAGCCATTCAGAGTTTATTTGTAAAGAAAAAACAATTTTACTTAACAAAGCATCCAATTTTGATTTTCAAGGTAATAAAAAACCACAAAACCAAACAAAAACGACACACATGCTTGCTATGCCAGATCATCTGGACCACGGCTCAGGTTAATCTCAAAAGATACTGATAAAAATGACATAGATCCAGATTTCACAGGTGCTAGGAATATTAGATGGCATGTTTCGTATGAATACAGAACACTTTCCCCTTTTCTTCTCAGTTACTGACTTTCCCACACACTTCAATGGTCTAGAAGTTTCTGGATACCACCAAGCATTCTTAGTGGCACCTGTACCTCCAAGCTCTGATATACTATCCCTCCAATGATCCACTGAAGGGCACTTGAAGACACGGGACACCAGTTTATTCGTCCTGGAAGGTGCACCAGCTGGCCAAGTGCTTTTTCCATTTACTCTTTTTTTATTCTGAAACCTCTGATACCTCCTTGGATTCAGGGGAGTGGCAGGGGGTCCAAGATGACTGGTGCCAGGCCAATATGGGTACTTCTCTGCCCCCTGGTGGTTGCATCAAGAACTCTAGCAAGCCCAATTCTGTGCACTGCACATATTGGCTGCTGGCTGTAGACCACTGTCTCTGGCCTCAGGACAGTTTGAGGTCTGACAATCTTCAGATAAATGCCCTCATGGACACTGGACATAGCAGCAACTGGGAAGGCTGGGGAAAAGCATGTCCTGCCTTGTCTTGACCAGGCTGACTTTTGAACATTAAAGAAAATGTTTCAGAGAGTAAAAAGACAAACTTAATTCCAAAATCTGTTCTCATGGTTTCTTCCTTCACTGACTTGCAACAGTGTTTGCTTTTTCCCTTAACATTGGCTCAAACAGTAGGAACACCAAAGGCGTGGGAGAGGGCAGGGGCATTTAAAGTTCATCAACAGTGTTTTTGTTACTAGAGGTGTCACGTGAGAGCCTGGAGGCTGGCAACCCTAACAGACCTCAGCCTCCTGTCCTCAACAGACCAAACAGGAGCAGAAAGATTTATTCAGTGTGCAACAAAGAGCCTTCAGCCTTCTCCTTTTCCCAGAATGACACCATTGGAGGAATCCCAATTTGTGGTAGATTGTCTCAGGAGGCTGATACCTGGCTGGGGTGTGTGTGCACGCATGAGCATGTGTGAGGGTGGCACCCACGTTTAATCTCAGCACTCAGGAAGCAGAGGCAGGTGGATCTCTATAAGCTCCAGGCCATCCAAGACTACATGGTGAGACTCTTGTCTCAAAAAAGGAGAAAAAAAAATAAGGGAGGGGGGCGGAGAGGTGGCCCATCAGTTAAGAGCGCTTGCTGTTCTTACAGAGGACTCACACAGTGACTCGCAATTGTCCAGTGCTTCAGTTCCAGAACACACAATTCAGAGATGTGTGAGCAAAACTCATACACATAAAGTCTATAAAACAAACAAATAGGAAAGGGTGATAAAGAAGGAAGGTATCAAGTGTCTATACTTTCATATGCCTGTATGATTCCATTTCTGCAGAGTTCTTGTCAGGAAGCACCCCTCAAACTTCTGCGTAAGAGGTAAGAGAGTTCCTTTGGTGTAACTGAAGCCTTAGCTTATGGTTCTCCAGGTTAGAACCCCAGGCTTGGCAAGGTGGGAATACCAGCTCACACAGGAACATGAACTTGCCCCCTGGGCCTTACTTTCTAAATAGCTGTGTCATCCACTTCAAGATGCTTTGGGCTGAGAACCAGGATGAAGGAGTGAGAAGCTGTCTGCATTACTTTGGATTTGCTCAGGGATTCCAGAAACAAGTCCTCTAAATTTAGCACCTTGCTGGGAGTGGTGGTGCACATGGTAATCTCACGATTTGGGAGGCAGAGGCAGAAGGTTCAGAAGTTCCAAGGCCAACACATATATACCAAGTTCAAGACTAGCCTGGCTTTCATGAAGCTCTGTCTCAAAACAAAAGGAGAAAAGAAAAATGCAACACTTAATCACAGAGCCTGAACCAAAGTATTTGTTCAACACAAGAAACCCGAAGGAGAGTACACCAGAGGTTTCTGGAGCCCTCGCCACTGCCTGGGATTCCTTTTAGTTCCTATAGCATCTTCTTGCATATACAGAACCCTTGGAAGTGACACAAAATGAAGTGACCTTTCTGAGGATAGAAGTGTGGCAGTGACATGGCACCTTCAATCTGTGTGACTATCCAGGCGCAGTCCTGCGTCTAACCCATGGGCTTGCTTAGCTCCATCACTTAGAAGCTGTTCCTGAGGCCCATTCATGATCCTTCTTGCTCTTTACACAAGCAACCCAAGCTGATTAGAGAAAATGCCACATCACTCTTTATTGAACACCAGTACCAGCACCATCCTCCTTCTCTCTAGTCACAGGGGCACATGGGCAAGGGACTCTATCCCCTGGCCGGTAGAGAGTGTAAGCCTGGTCCCGTGACTGTTCTCTTAGGGCCAGCATTCTCCTGGGTGCTCAGTGCTGCTGGTCACGTCTGCTCAAACTCCTGCTCACAGTAGCCTATACTGATGGGCTGGGCCTGGATCCCTCGCCTGTAAAAGGACACAGAAAATGCAGGTGAGTAATTCCACCTTGGACCATAGCAAGACCTTCTGCACAATAACCACAAGTCCCTTCCCCATTTTAGTGAGTCTCAAAATATTATTGTACCCAAATCACTTGAGGTTCCTCTAAATGAAAAACCTTCCTTTTTCTATCTTGCAGGTCTCTACTCCTCAAACCCCCCAAAACTAATTGTTAGAAAAGAGGTCAGGGCCTGAGGGGTGTCTGATGCTCTTGGCCCACTTGGATGTCCACTCCTGCTTCTAATATTCTACAAGAACAGCAGTAGAGAAAGACTGAGCTGGGGATTAAACCTGTCCTTTGTCTCAGACTCAAGTGCTAAGAACTGACCTTTAGGGACCTCCAAGCACATCTCCATTATTATTCAAATGAACATGCTCAGAGATAACAAAACATTTCAGAGTCACCCGGTGTCTGCAAGACTCTCAGCCCAGACGCCTCCTCCTCACTAGGCCGTGTTTTTGGTTATAAAGACCCAGTCAATAACTGAACCAAGGAAATGACTGCTTACACATGCCCACAGTCAAAGGAGGCGAAGGCATTCATGAGAGCCCATCAGAGCTGACAGGTTCAATTCTTGCTTTCTGCTGACTTTGGGTAAAGTACTCAGGAGATATATGTGCCTAAAATGGGGACATTTCCCCACCTGCTGGACTGTGACACAAATTCAGTGGGATGGAGCCTGTCAAGAACAGTGCCTGGCACAATAAGTTTCCCAAAGTTTCAGCTCTTATTCTTTTCTTCTCAGTTTGGGTTCCTGAGCCTCACTCAGATCTGCCCACAGCCTGCTTACCTCAGCAGCTCACAGCGGAAATGCGACAAACGGTTAAAGGCAAAGTCCATATTAGTTGTCAGGTTGCTGCTCCACAGTCTCTCGGCAATAGCACCGGCTCTGGGCCTATGGGAAGGAGTGCACAGCAGATTGGGCCCATGCATCCTCCTTCCCAGACTAGCTCAAGGCGGAGAGACATGAATGACACCTTGTTCAATGACAACAGCAAGGCAGAGTCTCTCATTCAGTTCCAAGGCTCAGCTCCACCCTCATTAGAACCATCCTCATTAGCATGTAGTCAGTGATCCCAAGCTCCTCCTTTCTCAAAGACACAGGAATAAGGGTAAGCCTTAGAAGCATGGTTTTCCCAACCACATTTGGGGAGGCTACTGAGGAAATGACCTCACTCTTCCAGAACTGGATCCCAAGCAAGTACCCTGTGTTCTTTATGGTAGGTGTGAAGCTGAGACAGTGGCCATTCTCCTGCACACCTAATGCTTACTGGAGGCACACACAGGAGACAGGAGCCTCGAATGCAGAGAAGTAGCGTCTCAATGCCCTTCTGCTGGCAGGTTGAAGGGAGTGAGCCTGTGAGGTTCACAGAAGCCCAGCCCTCAAGCCTGACCTCTTCATCCCCTCTCTGCCCTCCTGGCCTCACCCCAAAATACTTACCAGAGCCTGGGGACCAGGTTTGTGCTGTCCACATACTCTCCCCACATACAGGCCTCCCCTCCAATAACTAGAGCCTTCTGTTCAGAGGTACCTGAGGGAGAACAACAAAGGGACCATGGGCAGGGGGTGTGTGTAGGGGTGGGGAGTGTCACTTTCAACCATCCTTCCAGTGTGGCCTCCTCAGACAGGCCATTTCATTTCCTAAATTGCCATGTGCTGCCCTGCCTCTCAACCCAGACTCTTGGTCAGCCAAGAGAGTACCCTGCTCTCACCATGAAATGCCAGGGGCTCCACTTTGTACATGTCCTTCCAGTCAGGGCCATATGTTACACGGTTCAGGTACCAGGGAGCAGAGAGCAGGGCCCGGAAGCCAGCCTTAGTGATCTGTTCCATCTCCTTCATGTACTCTACTGGTACCTCTTCCCGCCATACCTGTATGATTGTGTCTGGTCGAACCTGCCATGAAAGGTCAAAGGGCAGTCATGATAAGGCCCTCAGAAGATTCTTGAGGTTCATTCTTATGCAAGACACCTGGGCCAAGGGGAGTGTGCTTCTTGTTTCTAAGCAGCAAAGGATGCAGCTTCTGTGACCCCAGTCACTCGTCTCACACACACCCTGACAGAGCCCCCGATGCTTCCCGCCCAGGCCCACTGCAGCTTCCTGTTTCCGGGAAGTAGTAATTACTTGGTGAGAGCTGAGGGGGAAAGCAGTGGGGCCCAAGCAAGGAAAAAGTCGCCCTGCTCAAGATTCAGAGGATTCACGCCTATAAACTGCACAGAAAGCCTCAGGAATCCCAAGCAGCCACAGTTAGGTAAGAGGTTCTGACTCTAAAAGCCCGGCGGTCACACCTCTAGCGCTTCTAGAGAGTTAGAGAGCGATGGCACCCAGTTCTCTGACCAGGAAAGCCTATTGCAGAGCATGATTGGCCCCTACAGAGGTGGGGGGGCCAGGGAGGTGGAGGTGGGGCCTCTTCTCGGGCCCTGGCTCACCTTTACTTTATTATCAAACACCTCCTGCCACACCACATAGCCCTTGTCATAATCAGAGACGATGCCCAGCAGCCTGGAGAGGAGAGGAACATCAGCAAAATGTCACTTGGCTGTGTGTGCCAGCCCTTTAGGTGCCAAGCCAGGCAGGGCCTATCCCTGACTGGGCGTTCCCTTCTCTGGGTCTACCATCTGACCACTCTAAGCCTGAATGGAGAGGATAAGGGAACCTCTGGGGGCAGGGACTGACCATCCCCCACAGGAGGTGACTCTTAATGCGCCCCCCCTTCCTTCCTCACGTCTGGATGTAGAAGGACTCTAGCTGCTTGAAGTCAGTAAAGCCCTTTTTCTTCATGAAGGCCTGTATATTGGGGTTGGATCTCCTGAGTAGCAAAAGAAAAAAAAAAAGACGATTAGTTCTTTCATCATCCTGAAATCATGACAACTTACAGATTAGACACCTGGCCTCCTGCAACTTCCCCTTCACCTAAAATATTGAAACCACCAGAGACAGCAGAAGTCCTCCAGTGAAGATATAGCTACGCGAAGCTGTGACGAACCATGAACACAGGCTGAAACAAACTCTCAGGGAGAGTGCACCTTCCGTCCACACCAAAACCCAAGGCTGAGCAGGAGCTGTAGCAGGAGCTGTAGCACGCTGGACAGTTTCCCCCCTGCTGTTCTAGCTGGCCACAGAGCTGATGACCTGTGACCTGCTGCAGGTTCCTTGTCCTACAGTGTCTGTTTTGCTTCCATGTGCTTCTCATTATGTTCCCAAAAGACAAGCTATTTTCTCAGACACAACTCTGAGGCCAACTTCTCAGAAGCCCCTTGGCCTCTTTTGAGCTCTATAGATCTGAGAGTTTGGATTTTATGAGTTAACATTAATTAGGTCTTATCACTTATTAATCTCGATTTTGTAATAAATAATTTCTTAAGATTTTTTCTTTATGAGTATGTGTATGCATGTGTGCAGGGTCCCACAGAGGTCATAAGAGGTCAGATCCCTTGGATCTAGTTACAGGCATTTATGAGTTGCCTAAGGTGGGTGCTGGGAATCTGAAACCTAGCCTCCTGATAGATCAGTAAGTGCTCTGTAGCCTGTACTAGACTTATTTTACATCCTAGCCACAGTTTCCCCTCCCTCTCCTCCTCTCAGTCCTCCCCACCTCCATGCCTCCTCTGTTCCCACCCCCAATCCACTTCTTCATTTCCATTTAGGAAAGGGTAGGTCTCCCATGAGTATCAACAAAACATGGCATATCAAGTTGCAGTAAGACTAAGTCCCTCCCCTTACCTGTGCTAGACTTTTTAAAAATTATTTATTTTATATGTATATGAATACTCTATCTGCATACATGTCTTTATGCCAGAAGAAGGCATTAGATTCCACTAAAGATGGTTGTGAGCCACCATGTGGGTGCTGGGAATTGAACTCAAGACCTCAGGAAGAATAGCCAGTGCCCTTAGCCGCTGAGTCATCTCTCCAGCCCCTGTACTAGACTCTTGATTAGACTATTTTAAGCTTTGTAAGTAGGAATTATTTTTCTTTAGCTCCCATTTTTCCAAGACAGTTATGGGCTCAGAATGAGTATATCCATAAATATCTCAGGAATGTGAGAAAGTGGAAGGGTTCACACTAACAGCCTTGGTTCACACAGGGCCTCTCTGGGCTGAGACAGGGCTCCCTCAGTAGATAGTCCCTAAGTAGTGGCAGTAGGCCCATAATGCTGCCCTATATTCTCTGAGTAACCCACTCTCAGGCTGGTGCACGAATTCCAAAAGGCTCCTACCAGCAGGTGAAGTCTACTTCATCTCCTCCCAGGTGAAGATAAAAGTCCGGGAAGACAGAGCTGATCTCCAAGAAGAATGTGCTCATGAAGTCATAGGTACTGTTGAGACTGGGGTTCACGGGTCCAAAGGTGCCAGAGGGATGGGGCCCAGAGTAGCAAGGAGTTAATAACCCTGGGACACCTAAGTTAACAGAGAACCCACACAAGTGTTACTATACACAGACTCCCACGTATACTACTCCTACACATGAGACCCTTATGTTAGAGTAGATGTCTGTGTTCATCCACACATGCACCACCCAGCACTCACAGTTACAACCTGTTTAGTCACAATCAAATAAATCCAAATCTGCCTGCCATCAGAGATGGAAGCGGGGTTATAGGCACATGTGTATACTCCTGACCCAATACATGTCTTCCAGCATAACTTACCCAGGTCCTCAAGGCTGCTGTTCTCCAGTGGCTTTTCAGCAACAAAGCAAGGGAAATGGCTAACTGCACACATTGACAGTCTCTCCACTCTAGCTCCTGCTAACCAGCTCCACATTTCCTGACAGGTGTCTCTGGGCTGGAAAGCTTTCTGCTTCTGGCTGAGGACAGGTAGCAGCCTTTTTCAATCTTCCCGAGAGTACAAAGTAATGGTGACCTCTGGAGGCCAGCCCCAACTTCTTTGTTTTTTGTTTTTTTTTTTAATTGAGGCAGGGTTTTTCTGTGTAGTCCTGGCATGTACTCTGTAGACCAGGCTGGATTTCAATTCAGAGATCTGCCTGCCTCTGCCTCCCAAGAGCTGGGATTAAAGTTGTGCCTCTCCACCCCCTAAATTCTTTCATACAGATTCCACCCTGGGGATCAAACTCCTCAGTATCTACTCTAAGGTACAAGAAACTCACAACAGTGTCTGGGAAACATCTTCCCCTTTGTTGAGGGGGTAGAAGCCAGGGTATAGTTATTGGCCTCGGGCTGGATTTGTGGGCTTCCAAGGGTTGGGTTTACAGCTATGCACCAACATGCCTAGCCTCTCCTCTCTCTCTCTCTCTCAGATTCATTTGTTTATGTGTATGGGTGTTTTGTCTGTATATGTGTCTGCACATCAGATCCCATAGAACTACTGTCACAGATCTTTATTAGCTGCCACGTGGGTGCTGGGAATTGAACCCAGGACTTCTGGAAGAGCAACCAGTTCTTTTAACTGCTAAGACATTATCTCTCCAGCCCCATTTGCCCATATTTTAATAGTAAAAGTGCTCTCTCTGCACAAATTAAATATTTCCCAGGAGCTGCCGCAGACAGGAAGACTGGGGCACCCTTGGAAACGGCATGGGTAGCAGGAGCTAGGATGAAGACTGTACCGCTAGACTCAGTTGGGCCATCCGCTTGCTTGGCAGCGGGAAAGAACTTCCTCTAAGCAGTTGATGGAGAACAGTTTCCCAAGGGCCAAGGCAGGATATGTGATATATAAGAGCCAACACTCTAGAGCCCTTCTCTGGGCAGACCCCTTCAATTGCAGCATTATTCTTACCTGGCCCCCAGGACAAAGTGTGACCAGGAGTGTCAAATTCTGCCAGCACACGAATACCCCGAAGCCGTGCATATTCAATGACCTCCTTCACATCCTGTGATGTATAGATGTGGGTGACAGGGTTGTAGGACCCCTGAAAGACAGAAGAAACCCTGCAGATTCCATTCCCTGTGAACACTTGTCTACAGCCAATGTGTACTGGGGACTTCTTCAAGGGTCTTTATCATAATTTCCCCAAAATTAACACATCTGCTGCTCTCTTTTGGAGTGTGTGCATATGTGGATGTAGAAGCCCCAGGTAAACATTAGGTGTGTCCGTCCCATATGACTTCTTATTTTCTGAGATGGGGACTGTGGTGGTTTGAATAAGAATGGCCAACATAGGGTCATAGATTTGAATGTGTGGTCACCAGGGAGTGACACTATTAGGTGTGGCCTTGTTGGTGGAAGTGTCACTTGAGGTGGGCTTTGAGGTTTCAGAAGCTTAAGCCGGGACTCTCACTCTTCCAGCTGCCTGTGGATCTTGATATAGAATGTCTGCCTGCATGTGCCATGCTTCCCATCATGACGACAATAGAATAAACCTCTAAACTGTAAGCAAGCCCCAATTAAATACTTTTCTTTATAAGAGTTGCCATGGTTGCTGGGTGATAGTAGAACATACCTTTAATCCCAGCACTCAAGAGGCAGAGGCAGGTGGATCTCTGTGAGTTCAAGGCCAAACTGGTCTACATAGCTAGTTCCAGGACAGTCAGGGCAACATAAAGAAACTCTGTCTGGAGAATGCCGTGGTATTGGTATCTCTTCACAACCACAGAACAATGAATAAGACAGGGTCACTCGCTGAACCCAAAACTCACCAGCAAGCTCCAGGGATCCACCTATTTTGACTTCCCCCCTCCCCATTCTCCAACTTTACCCAGGGCTGGGGATCTGAATTCAGGTACTCATGTTGCTCAGCAGACACTTTACTGACTTACCTATCTCCCCAGTGCCACATCTACTGTTTTATCTGAGCACTAAGGTCAATGAGATAAACAAGAAAGAATGATGTCCATTTAATAGAATGTATGTAAATAACACATCAAAAACCAAAACCAGGAGTTATTAGCTCCTGACGGTTTCAAAACAAATTAATGTGTGAACTTGAGTCCTTGGGTCCTGACTCTGAAGCATCCTTTGTTTGGGGATGAGAACCACTGCTCTTGAGAATCTGGAAGCTGATTGGTAAAGCAAATCCTACCTTTCTGGTGAGCTCTGGGAAAGTGAAGCTCTCATATGGGAAGGAAGAGTCGTCTACCAGGTGCCAGTGGAACACGTTGAATTTATTGTATGCCATGACGTCCTGGAGGTCAGAGCACAGACAATGAGCCCTACACTGGGCAGACTGCTCTACACATAATAGCAAACTCAACCGTCCTTAAGCTCCAGGGACTTACTCATAGGGACTCTAAGTCAGATCTTCCTGTGGGGGAGCAGGTTAGAGCCCACTGACATCTCCTTTCTCCCAGATGAATTCTGGCCACACTGTGAGAAGAGTTGCAGCCGCTGCAGAACCCTCTTGTCTTTCAAAAGTTCCCATATATCTCAGAGCAACACGTTCTCCTGCCATCTTCGTGATCTGACTGGAGGCCTGCTGGGAACTCAGCAGCCACATCACTTAACTCCCAGAAGCCAAGGCTGACACATATGTAGCTTCCTTGGTCCCATCAAAGGGACAAAAAAATAGGCAGCCAGCCAGGTGTTGGTGGTGCACGCCTTTAATCCCAGCACTCAGTAGGCAGAGGCAGGAGGATCTCTGTGAGTTCAAGGCCAGCCTGGTCTATAAGAGCTAGTTCCAGGGCAGGTAATAAAGCCACACAGAGAAACCCTGTCTCAGAAAACAAAAACAAAAACAAAAACAAAAAAAAGAAAGAAACAAAAAACAAAAAAAAAAAAGAAAGAAAGAAAAAGAAAAGGAAAAGGGCAGCACATGAGCTGCCTGCCCATCAAATCCAGGCGCATTAGGAACTTCCACTGCAAAGGTTTTAGTATAAACTTTCCTATCATAGTGACTTGATTAAACTGCAGTCAGCTTTTGAAACCAACCTTCAAAACAGTAAAAGCAGCACTGTAACCCAAATCACTCTTATCCTGGAGTATGCAGTCTACACTTTTCCCAGGGGATCATATAGTTACACACTCCCACCTCCCACCCACCCACCCCAGTGCTAAAGATTTTATTTATATGAGTGCTCTAGCTGTATGTACACCTTTATGACAGAAGAGGGCATCAGATTCCACAATAAATGGTTGTGAGCCACTGTGTGATTGCTTGCAATCCAACCCATGACATCTGAAAGAGCAGCCAGTGCTTTTAACTGCTGAGTCATCTTTCCAGTCCTAGACATCCTTTCATTTATTTAGCAATATGACATATATTATCCCTGGCCCCATTACCCCAGAACCAATACTTGAAATGAAGAAGGCTTTAAGGCCTGGTTACCAGTGTGTCCAGGATGCTAGACAACGGCAGGTAATGGCGAGATGTATCCAGCAGTAAGCCCCGGTGAGGAAAGCGGGGAAAATCTTTAATCTTCGTCTTGTTGATAAAGAACTGCATGGATCAAACATTAAATGCTTCAGGATTCAAAGGGAGCTCATCACGGTGACAGAAGAATGAGAGGCACTCTCCTAAGATCCCCAAAAGTCAATGTGTGAATGTTCTCCAAAGCAACTATCCTGTCCTTCCCATCAACTTCCCTGGATCAAAACCCACAAGTAACTGTCCCATGCCAACTAAACACAAGCATTCCATGAACTACTCGGTCTACATACTGCATCTTCCTGAAGCTAGCAGGTTTATTTTTTTCAAAGCAATGTGGCATCAAGATAATTACTAAATGACCCAAGGGACCCACATTATAGTATCTCTATACAGACCAATTCTATCAACCCTTATCTCTTCCGATACTCCCACTGGGGCAATCTGGAGCCATCAAGACTCTATCTAAAGCAAGACATGGTAGATTTTGGAGGAAATCCCAAAGCCCTCTTGGAGAATCCATACTCACTGTTCCCTCAGCTGATTTCCAAACGAGCTGACTGAAAGTCTCCAGACCTGTGGAGAAGGGGAGAGGCAAAGTTAAGACCCAGGGAGTAAAAGCGATGTATCCACTTGGAAAAGGGGACCCCAGTGTGCTGCACTTCACATCTCCCAGTGGACTGTGAAGAATCACAACACTGAATTCCAAGGAAGTTGTATCTGTAACTGGGCCTCTTCTGTATCTGAGGGAAGATCCAGCTGCTGGAGGCTGAGGTATGGTGGGTGCAACTACAACAGGCTTGGAGTCTGGCAAGGCCCAAGAACAGGTACACTGAGTTCAGAATATTACATGTTCTCAACAGCTTAGGTCCTACTTCTGGAAACTCAATATAGGTTCCACAAAAAAAGACCCCAGATTTCAAAATAGAAGGCTCCACGAGACCTCAGCGTTTAGGCGGAACCTGGCTTGAAGCACCTTACTGTGTATTGTCCGGGCCTCTCCCCACTTGGAGTGGGAGCGCAAATGTTCTATACCTGAAGCCTTGCACCTTTTGTGCAAGAAAGCAGAGGTCAGAGTGGGGTTGTGTTTTTTCTCCAAAGAATACAGGTCAGGCATTGGAATAACAAAAACTCGAGTATGCTTGCCTTGGCCCCCAAGAGCTGGTATTACAGGCATGAGCCCCCACACCTAGTTTTTTTTTTTCTCTTTTTTCTTTTTTGGTTTTTCGAGACAGAGTTTCTCTCTCTGTAGCTTTGGGGAGGCAGAGGCAGGCAGATCTCTGAGTTCAAGACCAGTCTGGTCTACAAGAGACTGGTTCCAGGACAGGCTCTAAAGCTACAGTGAAACCCTGGCACCTAGTTTTTCTTTTTTTTTCCTCTCTCTTAAAGAGATGGCTGGTCTGCCTCTATTGCCCAGAACGACCTTGAATTCCTGGGCTCAAGCAGTCTTCCTGCTTTAGTCCCCTCAATAGTTGGGACTATCAGCATGCACGCAAGCATGCCTGGGTTAGTTTTACTTCTTGAAGTCTTTGCAATCGCGTACTGAGTGACCAGGATAGTGTCTGTGGCAGGGTCCTATCTCCTACTGCCATGTCTGCTGCTATGCTCTACCAAGTGTTAGAGTTATGCACAGCTGCAAACTGTCCTCCTCCGTGGGTATTCACTGTCACCTCCTACCCAACCTGCTTACCTCGGAGTGCACCCCAGACAGTCTCAGAGGCGAGTAAACACTGGTCATCATTTATGGTTAGGGTGTCTGAAATGACAAAAGTGAGACAAGATGAGGTATTCTATTTTAATCTCTGAGCAAGCAAGCAAACAGGACTGAGGATGAGTAAAATGCCTGCAATCACAAGGAATCTGAGTTTGGGTTTTCAGCACTCCTGTAAAAGCCAGACTCTGTGGCACATGTAACCGATGTGCTGGGGATGGGACAAGCAGATCCCAGGAACTCACTAGCCAGCCAGTTTAGTGAAATCACGAGCTCCAGCCTCATGAGAGACACTCTTAAGAAACATTAGGTGGAGAGTAACTGAGGAAGATACTAAGGTACAGCTTTCATTTGAACACACACGTATACATATATCCACAAGAACACACTGCACACAACCATATGAACAAACATACATATTTCACACATACAAATGAATAAAACAGTCATCAACAACACTGGTTCTGCAGGCCTGGCAGATGACACATGTGGTTTAAGCTAGGCAGGGTCCCCTGCAAAGCTCCACCCAGCTTGCAGGTTAGTTTCCCCACCAGAACCATGAGCTCCTTCCTATCAGCTTTTAGCTGAAAAGTATGACGTTGACTTAGTAAAGGGAGCTGGAAGGCCTTCCTGCAGAGTCCAGTCCAGCATGCAACACTGACAATCCCTCTGCAGCCATCTGAAATTGCCTTTTCCTCCAGGCCTCAGCCAATTCATTCAAGAATCGGAGGCAGAGTCCAGGACTGAGATGTTCACACTGGAGACTTCTAAGTCCCAAATCTATTGCTCAGGGAAGTGAATCTCAGGACTAAGGATTTAGCTTCACTGTAGTACAAATGACCCCAGTGTAAGATGTCCTGAGGAAAAAAAAGCAAAGTGTCCATATTTTCTCCTACCCACCTTTTTTCTCTTTTTCGAGACAGGGTTTCTTTATGTAGCCCTGGCTGTCCTGGTACTCTCTTTGTAGACCTGGCCTGCCTCTGTCTCCCAAGCGCAAGGATTAAAGGTGTGTGCCACCATGCCTGGATATGTGTCCACATTTCTTGATCAGTCCCCTGCTCAGTCCAGAAGGCAAAGAACACATCCCTGGGACTCAGTGAAGGGCCTATGTGACATTTTCTGTGGCTCTTGATACTTGCTGAGCCCCAGTCCCTAATCAGCAGCAGCTTAGCCCAGGAAAGCTGGAAAGACAGTCCCAGACAAGAGCTTGCTTTGAGGAGAAGGAGCACGGTGGTACTTACAGTTTTCTACTGACTCCAAATTAGGAAACTCGTTACATTCAGCTGTGACGACTGAGACAACCAGAACGTTCTTCCCCAAAGTCTGCTGTTTTCCTGTGAAGACAGATAATGCTCAGTGGGCTGGGCTGCCCCAGAAGCAGCAGGTAGCTCACAGCTCTCCACACAGGCCCCTAGCGCTCGCCCCTCTGAAAGGAAAAGGACAGAGCTTTTACCCTTGGCACTGGCCCTGTCTGGTCATCTTTAGCCTTCAGTCTGCTTGTGTTCCCACTTCCCCCAGCAGCCTACTCTGACCCTGTCTAAAGAAGCTGACAGCTATCCCTAACCAGGGCTCTCCATTTCTAGCTTCTTGTATTGCCCCAAGCACAATTCCAAGATCCCAACAACGGCTTCTCATGAGACACAGCTTCAGAACACCTGGGTGTGCAGCACCTGCTGAGTGGCAGACTCTGAGACTGCTGGAAAGCTGCGATGCACAGCAGCCACCACAGGACTCAATAATAGTTTTGCTCCTCTCCAATCATTTTTCCATGATCAATTTATTTGTCTGTTTTGAAACAGAATCTTGCTATGTAGTCCTAGCTGGCTCTGAACTACTACACATAGACAAGGCTGGTCCCAAACTTGTGGCAATCCTCTTGCCTCTGCCTCCTGAAGGTGTGGGTTATAGTTATGAATTATAGCTATAAAGCTCCCATACCTAAGGTCCATACCCAGATTTGTTTTTCATGAAAGGGAGGTCTACTCTTTGCTGTGTATCCTTACCTCACTGCAGACTAGCACACTGTATGTAGTGCTGCTCTTCAAAGGTCCAGGTGAAGGCGTTCCCCTTGGTTAAAGCCCACGAGGTGAGGGACAGATGGGACTGGAGACGGGAGGGCCCCATAAGAGTGGGTCTCACATGAAGAAACTATGCCCTCTGTGAAGGCTAGTGGCCATCAGCCCATCCTGCTTCCTTCCACTCTTTTCCCTTTTGCTCAGAAAGGCAAAAGCCATCCTGCATTAGTCAGCATACTCTGTAATGCTCTACAGGCCCCAGGCCATGCAGATAAAAATGCCAAAGCCAAAATACTATGCATTTCTCTTCTTTTTCCAACCTTCTCTGTGAATTTCAGGGTGACCTGATTTTTGTTGTTTTATTTTCTGAGACAGGGTATTGATTGATTTCAAACTTGCAGCAACCCTCCTGCCTCAGTCTTGAGTGCTAGGATTTCAGGCATGCACATCATACCCAGCATGCAAATGTTCTCATCTTATTGCCTTCAATGGGATCGAATAAACTCTCTCTGTTCTTTCCATATATATGCTGCTGACCCTACAACACTGAGACTCCCTAAAAACTCAAAGTCAGGGATAGGCTGGCTTGGCAGAAGGCAGAGAGAGTCTTCAGAACCAGACTACAATACCAAATGTTATCTATCCATCTCCAAGCAGAAGGGACTCAAGTGCCAAACACAAACCATGTGAAGAAAGCTAGATAAGGGATGCTAGGCCCTACCCATATGTCTACATCTCAGTTTACAGGATGCCAAGCAGCCAGTCAGTAAAGGAGTCCCCCCATCACACTCCTAACCAGAGCCAAATGGATCGCTCACCTTACACTAAGTATCCCGTGTCCCCACCCGACTAATTCCTACTAAAACCCCTAGGGAAAGGAATTTGACTCAGATTTATCATTACAGCTCCATCCTTCAAAGTCTATAGTGTCTTCCTAAACTTTATAAGCAAAGGAGCTTACCTCTCTCAACACACATGCACAAATCCCCTAGCTGGAGTCAGGTGAAGAAAGCTGACAGAGTACAGTGCTCTGTGAACCACACCTCATCTGTCATCTTCAGCCATTCTTACCCTCTCACATCACATGGCTGAATGTCACTTCAGACGGCTCCTCTGACTGTGTTCTGACAATCAGCCCAAGAGAGGGAAAGTCCCTATCATTCTCTTGGCCCTCAGTCTGCCCACATTTAATTACCACAGTCATTGCCCTAATGGCAAAATGGAGGCAAGCTGCAAACACCAGGCTTGTCTAAGCCACCATTTGGAAGGCAGGAAAGTTCCCATTTTTTGTTAAATGTCATTTTCCTCTTTCTAAACACACACACACACATCTGCTGTGTATAACCTGGGCAAGGGGACTGTGTCACAGGTGCCTTTGAAGACCTGAAGAGCAGGAAAGCACTTTTGCCCCCAGAACAATGTCCCTCAGATAAGGGCTCTTCAGTTACAAACTGCTCTTGCTGCCTGCCTCCAATCTTGCCAAGATGAATCCTAGCACTCCCAAGACTGCCTAGCTTTGGGAAGATAAAGAAGTCCCTTCAGAGGCCTGGAGTAAACAAGCTCCCAGAGGGAAGGTCTGGGGGAGGTGGCAGAACAGGAGGGACACTGGGTCATCTGAAAGGATGTAAACACTGTATCGGCACTGTTTTCCCGCCTCCATGTTGCCGCTGTGACAGGCTCTGAAGAGAGCAGTAAACAGGCAGGAGCCAATCCAGCCGCCTCTACCCTCATCAACACTTCTGCCCTGAGAACTGAGGTGTGGGAGGCCGGGTATGGCAAAGAGCCTGCTCAGCCAGCAAACACCTGGGCATGTGTGCCATGCGGTCAGCTGGGAGAACAGGAAGCTGTGAAGTCTCAGGTGCTTACGTTGAGGGTGGGAAAGCTGGTTCTGCTACCACCAAGCTGAACAGGACAAGGGCTTCCACTTCCTGTAAACAATGGCAGGGCGGGACCACATTCCTGTTACCAGGACCTCGTGACTCCAAAAGGAGAAAGCTCTCCAGGGTCCTACCTCCTACTTCGCTCAGCACCCTCATTTCATCAGTTTAAATGAAGTGTTCTCTTCATTGGGCTACAGAAGTTTGTATGCTTTTCTAACTAAAGAAGTAACTGGAAAGTAAACCAGTCCAAAGGCATCTAAGATTGAAATTATAAACATCGTTTTCACCCTTCCTCGTCCTCTCACTGTCAAGCTTCCACTTCTGCAATACCTTGATAGCACAACACTGCTCTTCACCACAGACGGGGTTCTGAGAACAGGGCCTTCTCATTACAGAAGGCACACGGACTCTACCACACAGCTCCTCTGTTTCCTGTTGGTATGTCCTCTCCCATCCCTACTTCCTTCCTTGCTGGCCAGATATGCAAGTATAACCTCAACAATACTCTCAATAGCTTGTCTATCACACCCAACAAGCAAAATCTTTAATCCTGATCAGTTTAACATCTGCCAGCTGTGCCTCAACTCTGTGCCTCCTGCATCTGTCTCCGGGGGCCTGGGGGAGAGACAGAGAAAGCAGGACTGTGTAGATGACTCAATGTTGAAATCCTTGATGCACAAGCATGAGGAACTGAGGTCGAATTCCCAGCCTGCACCAAAAAAGCAAGAGGTAACAGTGCACACCTACGATCAAAGGCCTGGGAGGCAAAGACAGGAGAATCTTGGAGGGCGCGCTGCCTAGCCAGTCTAGACCAATCAGTGAGTTCTAGAGTCAATGAGACTCTGTACGAAAAATAGGAGAGTGACTGTGGAAGACAGCAGACATCAACTTCCGGCCCCTATAGCACACGAATGGACATGTGCACACGCATACATAGGCCATATATACACCCCCCCAATCCAAGAAAGCTGTCTTCTGTGTACATTACTGCCCCCTTCTATTCTCTGTGGCATCCATTTCAAGGTTGTGCCACCTTCCTCAAGTCTAACCTAGTCCCACCTCCCTACCTTCAACAGACTGAGAACTACCACCTCCTTTACCTTCCCTTCCCACCCACCTAGCACACCTGCAACACTGCACCTGTCCTTACCTTCCTCTCACGTCACAGAACACCTGCAACACTGCAGCTGTCCTTACCTTCCTTCCACTTCACAGAACACCTGCAACACTGCACCTGTCCTTACCTTCCTCCCACTTCACAGCACACCTGCAACACTGCACCTGTCCTTACCTTCCTCCCACTTCACAGAACACCTGCAACACTGCACCTGTCCTTACCTTCCTCCCACTTCACAGCACACCTGCAACACTGCACCTGTCCTTACCTTCCTCCCACTTCACAGCACACCTGCAACACTGCACCTGTCCTTACCTTCCTCCCACTTCACAGAACACCTGCAAACTTCACCTGTCCTTACCTTCTCCCACCTCACAGCACACCTGCAACACTGCACCTGTCCTTACCTTCCTCCCAATTCACAGAACACCTGCAAACTGCACCTGTCCTTACCTTCCTCCCACCTCACAGCACACCTGCAACAC
>PVIU01021721.1:0-30915 GCA_004026605.1 Ondatra zibethicus
GTGCCGCTCTCAGACATCCCAGCCATTCCCAGGGTTGCAATGAATCATCCTATGGAGATAAATCTTAGGCATTGACTTGTACTTCCTACAAGGATCAGGAGTGGAGCATGCTAGTTGGCCTGGCTGCCTTCAGTAATGAAGCAAGTTTACACATCCTTTAATCTTCTCTCCTTAGCTGCCCTTGAATGCTTTCTAAATTTTCATATATCAGTCATTATCGTGCATAAACGCATTTTCACTCTCTTCAGAATTAAACTAATATTCTTAAGCTGTCATAAAAGCTTACAGTTCAGTTCTAGTTTCTTTACAACTATATTTCTTATTACATTCATTCATTAGGTGAATGAGAAATCAATTAGCATCATGCCACAATTGCAGCATAGATGATTTATCAGGTATCTTCCTTTACCAAGGGAATACTATTGATTAAAGGTACTAACTTGTAATTGATACATAAATATGGGCTATATCTGTGTAATGCTATTTCCAGGTATGAACAAAAAGTACAGAAGAGGACAAAGTAATAACTGCCATAGCCTAAATTGAAATCCATGAATACCTTCCCCAAATATTGTGTTCTTTTCAATATAGCTTATTCTGCTCTAATATACAAAGACTAACAGGAAAGAAGAAAGAAAATAATAGTGTCTGATATTGGATGTCAAAATCTTCAGGTGTGTCAGAAGGAGAAAAATGAATCAAAGCCATTAAATACAAATAGATGAACTATTGATGTATACAAAGAACTATTTCTCTGAGGTCATGTGACCTAATATATATATATATATATATCACATTTTTGTGTCTTTTCTCGCTTTCTCTGATTACAGTCTCTTCATTTTATCCCATCTGTCCTACCCCAAGATGACTCTAACATCATTTAAGATTCAGCTCTAAGTTTTCCTTTCTATAACTGCAATTGTACTTGACAAATTTAAACTCAGCCTCCTTTATGCACATCCTTTTTCAAATATCTTGTATGAATGGGTAGTAAGTATTAATTACATTGTACTGTGTCTCAGAGATACAGAGGATACAGTGAAGGCAACTTAAGACTTGTGTCTTTATTTCTAAAACGAAATCTCATGTAACTCCAACTCCAGAGGATCTGATACTCCCTTCCACTCACTATGAATACTACACTCACATATGCACATAAATATGTGTTTATAAACAAAAACCTTTGTTGAAATTAGATTTCTCTATCAACACTTTGTGATTTTCTTCCAAGGACAACAGCTACTATTAACTTTTTATAGATTCTGTCTGAATTTTCCTAATAACAAATTTTTTATGTATTGATGATTTTCTTTTTATACAATATATACATGAGTGCTGTATCTATGTCTATACTGTTCTTCATCTTTATCCTTTACATTTTTATCTACTGGTGTTGTTCTCAGTATATGGTGTGGGTTGGGAGCACACGAATGTCATGACATACATACCAAAGTCAAAGGGCAATTTTATGGAGGTGAATCTCTCCATCCATCCACTTTCACATGGTTTCCAGAGATTGAACTTAGTTCATACAGCTTCCCCAGAAGATGCTTTTACCCCTGAATCAAATCACTGACCCATCTTCTTTACTTTTTAAAAATGAAGATTTAAAAGAAATTACAAGTTGTAGACTTACACAAAGGGTTTTAAGTAGCACAACAAATTGTATCAACACAGATGGCCCTGCTGATCACACCTATGTTAACTAAAGTCACTGATTTAGTTCAATATCCTTAGCTTTCATGCCATTTTTTCTATTCCAGGATCACATCTAGGATACCCCTTCGTATGAAGGGGTTCTCTTGCCTGTGCCAGTTTCTCAGACATCTCATGAGTAATTCTAGACAGGTATTTTGAAAAATACTCATGTTCAGGATTTGTTCTGCAGTCTTCTCTATAACGAGACTGGGTTTATGACTTAAGAGAAGAATTACAAGATTAAAGTGTCACTGTCATTGCATCCATCAGGGACACCTTATCCACATCTTAGGGCTATTGATCAGCGAGTGGAAATAGTGTTTGTCAGGTGTCTATTATAAAGTCACACACACACACACACACACACACATGCTTGTGTGTACATATATGCACACGCACACACTCACACTTCCATCCTCCACTATTTATGGGAAAGTCACTGTTCTGAGTCTCAAGTCAAAAGGTAGGGAATTTGGCTGAAAAGGTGCCTGGGTAAACCTCTTGTTACACAAGCTTGAAGACTTCAGTTCCAATCACCAGAACCCATGTAAAGCATGGTAGCATGGGGCTCTTCTGTGATCTCCTACTGTGTAATGTGATGTGGAGTCAGGAGACTCCTAGAGGCTGGAAGGCCAGTTTGCCTGTCATAGATAGCAGAGATCAACAAGGAGACCTTTCCTCCTACAATGTAAAAACAAAATTCCAACACCTGAGGTTGTCCTATGATCTGCTCACATGCATCATGGCACCATACATCTGCACACACTATACATGTGCATATCATACACACACACATACACACAGAAGACAAAACCAAAAATGTGAGACATTATATTCTAACACTTGTGTCAACATAAATTCTTTGAATCTTTCTGCAGAAGAAATGTGTTGATTCTCTTTATTTTTTTTCTTACCCAAGCATGTGTTAACAGTTTGCTCCAATACTGATGGGACCTAAAAGGTGAGTCAACAGCCACACCGCCAGACTCCCCACTCTTTAGTACAAAACCCAGGGATCCTTCCCCAACTCTCTTGGCTTTTCTAGTCAGCCAGTAGGGAGTTTTCCTGCACCTAGGCTACCCCTAACCCACCCGCCGCCAAACCCACCTATTCACCTGCAAGCTCCATGAAACCCTGAAACACAGCATGCTCCAATACTGAGGGGACCTAAGAGGTGAGTCAACAGCCACATGGCCAGATGCCCCACTCTCTAGGACCTCCCCTGTGGTACAAAACCCAGGGGCCCTTCCCCAACTCCCTTGGCTTTTCTAGCCAGCCAGCAAGGAGTTTTCCTGCAGCTAAGCTACCCCCAACCCAACCCACCCCCAAACCCACCTATTCACCTGCAAGCTCCGTGGAACCCTGTGTTTACATCAATATACACTCATACAATTTTAATCATTATTATTATCTATTACTACTTTGATTTTCCCCAGAATTATTACAGCTATGGCTATTGAAATTTCTTTGGGGGTGGAGACGTGGTAGTTGCTTAAGAGTTCTTGCAGTGGTTAAGAGCACTTGCTGCTCTTCGAGGGGTCCCATGTTCATTTCCCAGCACCCACACTGAGCATCTCACAACTGTTCCAGGGTCTCCAATTTCTTTCACCTCTATCAAAACCTGCACTCATGTACACATGCACAAACACATAAACATACAATCTTACAAATAATAAAAATGAATCTTTTAAAATTCTATCATTTAAAGCTCTTGAACACCCGGCATCTTTGCCTCTTTGACGTGACTCAACAGTGGCCTCTTTTTTATTTTTAGTATTTTAAAAGTTATTGATTCCTTGATAATTCCATGCATGTATATAATATATTTTGATCATATTCATATTCAGATTTCTTTATCCCCCCTACTTAGCTTTTGTTGTGAAATATTTATTTAACTAAATATTTAACAAAGATATGCTGCATTTGTTTAACCATGTAAAGATGTGTTACATTTGTTTAATTATGTAAAGATGTGTTGCTATTTTACCTTGCCTTCGAAGGCACCTGATTGGTTTTTAAAAATGTAGAATGGACAATAGCAAGGGAGGAGGCAAAGGTGGGACTTCTAGGCAGAGAGAGTAAGTAGGAGGAGGAATTTAGATTCGAGAAAAGCAGGAAATAAAGAAGTCAGGGAAATGACAGGGGCAGCCAGACAGACACAGAGGAAGCAGGAAAGTAGGACATGCAGAATGAAAGAAAGGTAAAAAGCCCTGAGGCAAAATATAGATGAAGATAAACTGGTTAAATTAAGATAAAAGAGCTAGTGGGATAAGCCTAAGTTAAAGCTGAGGATTCATATTTAATAAGTCTCTGCATCTTTATTTGGGAGTGGGCTGGTAGTCCAAAGAAAATTCCAAATACAGGCTCCCTCCCACTCCTTCTTTCTACATTTTTAGGTGCTGTGGGAGCTCCTTCCACTCCTTCAGCCAATAGCCTTTAAGATACCTGCCCACTTGGGCATGGTTTCTGCTACTTTTTAAAGCAGCAGTAGCCATGTGCTCTCTCTCTCTTGCTTCAGACTCCGTTTCTGGCAACTAAACTCCTTTGCTGGTCGTGCAGAGGACTGTTGTCTAGGGCGGTGATCTGTAAGTTTTCCCTTTAAATAAATAACCCTTTTATTAATCATAATTCCAAACTGGTGTGGGATTGTTTTGCGACTTACACCTTCATTTAATGACACACTTACTTTAAATATAGTGGCTTAAACAAGCATAAATGCAAGGTTACTCATGGGAACATGGCAACTTATCAGCGGCTACAGAGCTGAAGAAAATTGTTTCTACTTCTTCCAGTAGCTGCTAATACCCAATAGGTCCTAAGCTTGGATGTAGCCAGATAAGTTCCCTATTGCCTATTCTGCAATGTTGAGAGGCTCAATGACGCCCAAATATTATACAGACATCAGACTCTAAGTTCATGGATGCTGTAGCTGTGTTGTAATGAGGAGACATAATCTCACCACACTTCTCCACAGTCTCTACCTCTTATATTCTTTCTACTTCCATTTCTACAATGTTCTCTAAGCCTTGGTAGAAGGGCATGATATAGATGTCACATTTAGGGATGAGAACGAAACAGTCACTTATTCTTCATACTTCAACCAGGCATAGATCTCTACATCAGTTTCTATCTACTGAAAAAAGAAATTTATCTAGACACAGCTGAGAGCTGTAGTGATCTATAAGCATAAGCATTAACTACAGAGGTAGTTCAGTACTAAAAAGCATGTATTGTTCTTGCGGTAGACCCAGGCTCTGTTCCCAGCACCCACACAGTGGGTCACAACTGTCTGTAACTCTAGTTCCAAAGGACCTGATGCCCTCTTCTCTCTTCCAAGGACTGTAGACATGCACATAAAACCTATCTACTTGAAGGCAAAACATTCTCACACATAAAAAAATTAAAATTAAATATTTAAAAAGCAGTTTCATATGTCCACTTAACAAAACAGCACTACTTGGTGTCCCTATTGGGCCTAGAGGTATTTTACCCAGCCATGTTTCTTTGAAGCAGGTTTAAAGTAACAAGAACAAATTCCTATCTGTAGATTAGGAAGACTCAAATCCAAAGAGACTATGGTTGATTACTCCCAAAACAATTGTAGCACTGTTTTCTCTGTGGGCACATCTTACCTGGAAGGTCTGTATTGTAGCATGAACTTCTTCTTCCAGTACTTTACAGCACCATGAAAACATAATAGTCAAGTGGAAGATTCCAGTTAATTTCCAGTTTGATTTATCTGTGTTCTCTAATAAAGTGTGGAGTGTCTTCATAAATAATATGTTACTGTCTGTGGTGGTTTGAAAGAAAATTGCCCCCAAATGGAGTGCCACGATTAGGAAGTATGGCCTTGGAGAGTAGGTATGTTCTTGTTGGAGGAATGTGTCACTGTGGGGGCTTGCTTTGAGGTCTCTTTTGCTCAAGCTTCACTCAGTGTGACACTGAGATCACTTACAGTTGCCTTCTGATGTAGCCAGCACCATTCTGCATGCTGCCATGTACTGCCATGATGATAGCAGACTGAACCTCTGGAACTCTGAACAAGTCATCTCAATTCATTGGTTTCCTTCTAATTATTGCCATGGTCAGGGTGATTTTTCACAGCAACTGAAACCCTAGCTAAACACTGTCAAACTATGATGGGCAACCAGGAGCATTACCAATAATCTGTTTTCTTTGGGGTGGCTCTAGAGCCTCCCTCAACAATTCATAAGAAGATATCCCACTCCTGGCCCTATTTTTGTTTAATATCCTATGGCCTCTGGGAGTAATTTGAGAATTTTTTAAATTATATTTTTATAAGCACACAAAGTAGTGGTGCTCCTTATGGTATTTCATTTCTCCTTAATGCTAGCTAACCCTATTTTCTGCCCTCCCTTCTCGTCCATATCCTTCTCTCCCTGCTCAGACTTTTCCATCACCAGTTTCTGACCCCCACTTTCACATAAAATATGTTGTATTTCATTTTATGTTTTTTAGCATTTGCTTTCTGAACCATCAGGGTATCCAAGTTCATATCACAATTCCTACTCAATCCTGAAAACAGCCAGTACTTCAAATAACACAAATTCTTTTCATGGAAAGAAGAAGATATCAGACAATTCTGAATATTAGGTTGTGGTGGTTTGAATAAGAATGACCCTCATAAACTCATATATTTGAATGCTTAGTCACCAAAGCATAGAACTATCTGAAAGGATTAGAAGGATTAGGAGGTGTGGCCTTGTTAGAGGACCTGTGATGGTACTGGAGTAAGTGTATTACTAGGGGTAAGTTTTGAGGTTTCAAAAGCCCATAATAGGCTTTCCCTTTACCTGATGCCAATGGATCAGGATGTAGTTCTCAGCTACTGCTCTAGGAGCACATGTGCCACCATGTTCTCATCATGATGATAACAGACCAACCCTCTGAAACTGTAAGCAAGCCCCAAATTAAATGTTTTCTTTCATAAGAGTTGCCTTGATCATGGTGTCTCTTTGCAACAATAGAACAGTGATTAAGATCTAGATCTTCATCTTAATTTTAACATTAATATATATTTATGGTTATAAATTTATAATTTATAAATGCTCCAATTGTTGGACTTAAGATAATTTCTATATTGTTTTGAAACTTAATGGTGAATTTATATGGTATTAAAATTAAAAACACAATTAGAATTTTTCCTATCTGTAGTAAAATGACTTTGAAAGCTTCAAATTAAATATTTAATTCTGCCTTATTTGGTAAACAACAAACAACAGATGACACAGGTGTAGCCCCAAAGAATCAGGAGGGACAGTGGCCTCTACAAAGGCCTTCTGGGCCATGTTCAGTGTCTATTTCTGGACAGCAAGAGAATGCTGGTGGCAAGGCCACAAACAAGGAAGGATCCTAACCAAGCTTATCCACGTAGACAAGAACATGAAGCTCAAGTCCCTGCCCTCTGTGCCCATCAAAGAATCTGAGATTCTTGGTTTTTTCTTGTGGGTCTCCCTCCTGGATAAGATTTTGAAGATTGCACCAGTGTAGAAGAAGACCGGGTTTGATGCCTTTGTTGCTATGGAGATTACAAGGCTCACACTGAATATTATGTGTTTCAAGGAGGTCATCACCTCCATGTGAAGGATTGTCACCTTGACCAAGTTCTCAGTGTCCCTGTGCAAAGGCTAGTAAGGGGAGAATGTAAACACTACCACACTAACCAATAAAAGGTGACAGTACACTGGGCTCTGTGCAAATAAACCTTATCCAAGACCTAAAGGCACTGGAAACTCAGATGATGCTAATGGCCAGTACTGATGACACCTCACTTCAGCCAGGGACTGTATTTCCACACTGGACAACTTGATCAAGACTCTCATGCCATCTTCAAGACCTATAACTACCTGACCTCTGACCTTTGGAAACATGGTAATCAAAATTTCCCATCAGGAACTTGCCTACCATCTTCTAAAACCCACACCAGGATCTCTGAGCACAGGACCCTTTCTCCAGCTATAGCTACAATATAAAATTTTTATACAAGAAAAAAATAAGGTTGGTTAAAAATTAATTTAATTCCATTCTATTTCTGTCTTGAACTGTTGACCAGCTCCTTCAAAATCTAATAGCCTCCAGTCACCTGAACAATTAGGGACAAATGTCTCCTCCTTATACATATTCCTAGAGAATGATCAGCATAGAACAAGAAAGCTAAAAATAAAGAACCTAAGACTAACATCTATATATTTAGACCCTTAAGGCCCCTACAGGTGAGAAGAAAGCCAACCTGGGTTCTTAGGCCCAGACTGGCAGAATAAAAGACGAGGCCCTCTTATCATTTTTATTGAAAATGAGGCAGAGAAACAGGAGAGATAGAGAAGGGGAGTGGTTCATGTACCATGGAAAGACACATAAAGCAAGAAATGTAGACAAAGAAGTGGGCATATATTGGAGGCCAGCTTGTCACCTGGATCCATGGTGATGGTGGTGAGGAGTAGACTGACGAGGGATGTCTACTTGACACCTGGGACCATGATGTCCAGATCAGGCTGCTGCCAAGGACCATGTCTGGGCCTATGGTCCAGCCACAGACTGGTCTATTTTTGAAGTCTATGGCCAGTGTCACCTCAGGAGGCCTTTTAATCCATGCAAGATGATAACAGAAGGCTATGCTAAGTCGGCCCTGCCCTTCACTATGCTGGGAAAGCTGGCCTTGCCTTTCGCTGGCCACTACAGTAAGTGAGCAAGACCCTGCATTTAGGAGAAAGGGCCCCCACCCCTTACCACAGTTGAGGATGAGCCTACCCAGAGGGCATGCGTGTAGGGGAACTAACTCTGCCACCATACCCTAGGCTGGTGGCACTAGTGGCTCTATCTGACCTGCCTGGCTAACACCCTAGCATCTATCCCACCTGGGACTTTCTGGAGCTCATGAAGGGCCTGGTCCTTTGGAATGATACCCACAAGATCTCCAAGACATGAAACCACTACAGGATACCTCAGAGGAGCTCTGGCAAGGACCCAGTGAGGCTGGTGTACCAAAAACCAGAAGCCTTGACTCAGACCAGTGACTCGTTGCAATGAGCATTTGTCAGTTAAGCTGATGGGACAAAGGGGTTTATTATATGACACACCAAAGCCTCCAATGCCACCAGGATGAATGAAGAAGTGATGGACAAGCAGGAGAGAAGGAGAAGCAGAAAATTTTCTGTTCCTGGTATATGTAGTTTTTGTTCTGGTTTGGTTTGTTGAGGTTTTTTGTTGATGTTCTTACTGCTTTTGTTTGCTTGCTTGTTTACCTAGTTTTGTCTTCTTTATTGGGTGTATGCAGCAGGAAAGAGGTCGGACATAGGTGCACTGGATGGTATGCTTACATAGCATAAGTGAAGCCCTTATAGCATGGTTCAACCCTAGAACTGTACACATTGAGCATGGTGGTCCACAGCCATGATCTCAGTTTTGGTAAGTCATGACAAAAGGAACAGTAAAAAGTCAAACAGCTACATAGTGACTTGAAGGCCATCCTGGACTACATGAGAGCACATTTCAAAGAAAATAAATAAAAGTATAAGCCATCTAAGCAAAAGAACCATATCTTACTGGTATAATTGAATGGGCAAAAGTGTACCTGATCCATGATATTGTCTGACATGAATATTTATTAAATTTATAAACTGTTACCTTTTTAATGGATATATGACATTTTATTTAATCATAGCATCATTTCTATAGCATTTCATAGCATCCAATGAGAAAATGATCTTTAATAAAAATTGAAACTGATGTTCAGAGTGTTTAACAAAACTGCTAAGCACCACAAGCAGAGAGTCCCAGAGCTAGGGCTAAATTTAAGACATTCAGCTGCAGACACTTACATGGTGATGATGCTTCCCTTCACTAGAGTTTGGTTTTCTTTCTTGGGGTTTACCCTGTTGGCATTAGAACTTCATCACATCCTCAAGGTACAATAGATTCAAGAAAGTTCAGGTCCCATGGGCAATAAAAGAAAGTCTAGTAACACCTGAGGGAAACCAAGGTTCTAATCCCTTCATCTAACACCAAAGACAAAAGAGAGACAGCTAAGGACAACTAAACCAGGGGTTTTCTGTCATCTGCTTCAGCTTCTTCTGATCCTGTAAGTTCAGTGTAGCAGAAGAACCATCTCTTAGCATTTTCTTCTGCCTGATGCAGCAGGGTCAGTGTATCTCAGTTAACATTTTTAACTATTAAGAGAATGAGTATTGGTAAATATATAAGAAGGAAAACAAATTAAATGAGTTTATTACTGGTTATGCTACTTAAATACTGTCACTGATTCTATGATTCTGATCAACAAACATGCAGAAATTTTATAGAAATTTCCAATCATCTAAAACAAAACTTCTTACTGACTCATTGTAAGGTAGGGTCATTTATCATGCCTTCATTATTATGATTGTCATCTTATTAGCTATCAGGTAGCACTCGAAGTAATGAGTTCCCTTAAGCAGTGCCTCTTTTAAAATGCATTCAAACTATGATATTCTGGATCTGACAGATTTTTTAGTTTGGCATAAAATTCTGTTTACGATTATATGTGAATAAGCATGGTAGTTTTGTGGAAGATATCACCAATTATGAAAACAAACTGTTGTGATGAGGATCTTTCCAAACATCCAGTCTCCCCCTCCTCACAAAGGATTCCTTTACAAAGCTACTTGTTTCTATTTGTTAAACCGTGAACTGTATTTTAAAGATACAGCCTCCCATTTTGCATTTCTTATTTTACTTTCCGAGGTAAATTTGGTTGTGCACAAAGTTGTAGGAAATGGGCCAGTGAAATCCACTATATCCTTTCTGCCAAAGATAACAGCTCTAACACTGCAATATAATACCAGACCCAGGATGGTAAGATTTCCTTAAAAATGGGTGACGTTAAGCAATTTTCCTTTTTTTTCTAAGTTATGATTTATATGGATATTTTTATTTACTTTGCATTTTTTAATTGTTTTTCTAATCAGGCCACTTAAAAGAATTTTACTTATTCACCTCAAAATTAAGTAAAATAAAATACAGATGAGTGTATTATAATCAATGTATAAACATTTTTAATTCATAATTTGTATGACAGAGTTGACTTTTGCCTTTCAGTGGCAGTAAGAAGGTTTCTACTTGAGAGTTTCTGCTGCGTTATTGATTCTTTTACTGTTTTATAACACTTTTTTTTGGAAAACTCAAGACATTGCCTGCTTCAGGAAAATCTTTGGTCCGTATGACCATACCTATTCTGTGATAACAATTCTCTGTTCCTCTGTAGATGCTTTGGAATTTTAAAGGCAACGTTGATATTCGCATCACCTATCAATAACCTTAAGCTTTCTTCATTGAGTTTTTCTATTGCTTCAGAAGTGGTTGGCAGTGAACACTCATGAGAAAGGTGAGCATGCAACCTGATTCTATATACACAGCTTTCATCCCTCTCCTTCATTTGCACTATACCACCTGGTCTCGCAATTGCCAGTGATCATTCTACATGACGCATATGAACAAGTCATTCCACTCCCCCAAAGTTCAGGTGGTTCCTTCATCTATGAAATAAAGTCCAAATGCATTAGCATGGAAGAAACATAGGAGTATAAAATACCCAACCAACAGCATTATTTTTGCTTTGCATAAATTTTGGTATGGTGGGTTTTTTAATTAGTTTGTTTGTTTTGTTTTATTTTTGAGACAATCCTTACTCTCCAGCCCAAGCTAGGCTGGGACTCACAGGAGTTCCAGACTGATCTGTAACTCATGGCCATCAGCCTCCAAATGCTGGGATTACAGTGAAAACTGCACCAACAATCTAAATCTCTGTCTTTCTGTCTTTCACTGTTCATAATGTTTTTCTTTTAGATTTTTATCCTATGGTGGGTTATTACCTCACCATGTCTAGTTCATTAAATTTTATTTTCCAACTGTATCTCATCAGTTTTCCTTTAGATTTCAATAACCTAGATTGCTACAATGATGCTAAGGACACCTTGCTGGTAATCAACAAAGTTAGAACCATATGAGATAGCTAGGATCCAGCTAAGATCAAGCTAGAGAACCTTCTGAACACACTGATGTTAGTGATACGGGTTCCCTTCATTACCTTTTCCTTTATCCTTCTAGCAATTATTTTTAAAAATTCCATTAATTCTCTGAAGCATCAATGAACAAGTCCTCAGGTAAAAGCAGAATCCTATAACATATAATTTAGTAGAAATCAAAACAGGTTTGAAATTCAATAAATATTCTGTTTGGGTTAAAAATCTGCTTTATTACAGGAGTAGTAATGCATACCTTTATTTCCAACACTGATATGGATGCAGAGGCAGGAGAATTGTGGGTTTGAGGCCAACATGGGCTACACAGTAAGACCCAATCTCAGGAAAAAAATTGTCCATCTCTTGCTTTTCTACCATTTCCCTAAGTTCCGTGTGATCCCACAGGAAACAGAAATTTCAGGGAGATGGGACACACAAACTGTTTTCAACAGATGCTTGCACACCACTCGCCTCTCAAAGTCAAGATTCATGAAAAGTAGAAGAAAGTTAGCTTGCCTATCTACTGTTGCAATTCTATTTCCAGAGGTTTAGTTAATGCCTATTTAGTGTGGTTTTTTTGAAATTATGAATAATGGACATATTTCTCAAAAGTTTGTGCATATTCAGAGCCATCACAATTCCAAACATGTATCCTTCAATGTCCCTTCTACAGACTCAGTGATCTCCTATGCTTGTCCTTCCCATGTGTGAATGTGCAAATGGGGAAATCCACTTCAGAGGCTCACTCAGGCATGGCTCAAATAAGTACTACGAATTTGTCCTCTTTTAACATATCCTGATTTTGCCTCTTTCCAGGAAAGTAATCAGTAATCTGGAGGGAAAAAAATCCAGAATCTTATTTGTGGAATCAAGAATCTGTCTTCTGAGTACACTGGATATTTATGCCCACGGCCATGGCTACAGGAAACTGGTCACGAGTAACTGAGTTTGTCCTCATGAGCTTCTCTTCCCTGCCTACTGAAATTCAGGCCTTGCTCTTCCTGGCATTTTTAGCCATCTACCTAATCACTCTGCTGGGAAACAGCCTCATCATTCTGGTGACATTGGCTGATCCTATACTGCAAAGCCCAATGTACTTCTTCCTCAGAAACTTGTCCTTCTTAGAGCTTGGCTTCAACCTGGTCATTGTGCCCAAAATGTTAGGGACCCTGATTGCCCAGGACACAAGCATCTCCTTCCTTGGCTGTGCCATTCAGATGTATTTTTTTGTCTTCTTTGGAGTGGCTGAATGCTTCCTCCTGGCCACCATGGCCTATGACCGCTATGTAGCCATCTGCAGTCCCTTGCATTACCTGGTAATCATGAACCAAGGAACATGTGCCAAACTGGCTGCTGCCTCCTGGTTTCCAGGAATCCCTGTAGCCACTGTGCAGACCACATGGCTCTTCAGTTTTCCGTTCTGTGCCAACAAGGTGAACCACTTCTTCTGTGACAGCCCACCTGTGCTGAGGCTGGTCTGTGCAGACACAGCACAGTTTGAGGTCTATGCAATTGTAGGCACCATTCTGATCATTATGACACCCTGCCTGCTGATCCTGTGTTCCTACATGAGCATTGCAGCTTCCATCCTCAAGATTCCATCAGCAAAAGGGAAGCACAAAGCCTTCTCTACCTGCTCCTCACATCTCCTCGTTGTCTCTCTTTTCTATGTGTCTTTAAGCCTCACTTACTTTAGGCCCAAATCAAATAATTCCCCTGAAAACAAGAAATTGTTATCATTAGCCTACACTGTTGTGACTCCCCTGTTGAACCCCATCATCTATAGCCTGAGAAACAATGAGGTGAAGAGTGCTCTCAGCCGGACCTTCCACAAGGCCCTGACCCTCAGAAACTATCCCATAGACAGTTAAAGGTAAGATTAATGTTTGTTGAATGGAGAACATATATTTGTGCTTCATATCTATCTCTGGTTGATCTCTATTGTGATGAATTCCAGTTGTCAATATGACTCAGAAATCTCCATAGAGTGAGAGAAGTACAAATGTGATTTAGATCTATTATTGTCATATATAAAGTTTTCTTTACCTGCCAACTATACCTCACAAAAGTCTATCTTTATTTTTATTTAATTTCTATTCATAATTATAAAGTTAACTCTGAAATCTACCTAGACTTTGAGGCAAATAAGGAAGCAAAGGATCCCAAAGAACTGCAGAGAGGTGAACTGTGAGTGTTGTGAACAGATGAGGTGGGGCTCTCTTGAGTTAAAAGGGTTTGCCCAGTGGTTATGATATATACAAGTCAGCAGTTGGGGCTGCCCATGATAACCTTATTCCTAGCCTTGCCATTTCTGTACTCCAATTGCTCCATGCTTCCAAAATGACCATGCTTTTAACCTTCTCAATAAACACATGCTTGCCATCCAACCATTCCATCTTGGGAAGGCAGATTAACTTGAAACTCTTTGTGTCCTCGACAAAATACCAGGACCTGTCCCGTATGCTTCAGGATGAAGTGCTCGTCTTCAAATTTCTCCCTATGGATGGACTTGCTGATATTATCATTATGACATGTGAAGTTGCCATGCTGACACATGAATCTTGGAACAATTCCACGAAAAGCTGATCCTTTATGACCAGGTTCTTCTACAGTGCTCAGAGTATGACATTTTTTCTGCCAGAAATTTTCTGCAAACATCTTAAAGGAGATGTAGCCCGGGGTTCAACATCAACCACAATACCAGAGAACACTGGAGCTGATCAAAACTGATAGCAAGTGGCTGTAGGGGACAGCAACATCATCAGAGCTTTTCTATTTCTTTCCCTTACTGATTCTGTTGGCATTTCAACAGTTCAGTGCCAAGGATTTCAACATTCTTTTACTCTTGTGTGACACACATTTTGAACACTATAAAATGGCTAGTAATTTTAACATAGGATCATATGCAAGAATAGAGGAGAAAACCCAACCTGAATTATAGTTATTTCTCCTCCTTTATGTAATTTTGACTCTCCGTTTGTCAATTTAAAATCCTGATCCCTCCCTCAACATCAGTCTCCTCATTATCATGGTTCACTATTCATACCCTTGAGGTAATGTTAGTTCTTCTAAGATAACTAGGATTGGGCAAGGAACAGTAGCTCAATAGCCCTCATAAACATGCTGGAATAACCTCAGTGGCCATTGCCATAACACTGAAGAACGTCCTGAGATTCTCCATGTGCCCTGTCTCACATGTAGGTCCTTACACTTTTTTGAAATGGTGTCAGTCCTGCTGCTTCTTTCACCAAAGCCTTAACTAGAGCCTACCTGATTCTAACAGCTCTTCTTTAATCAGATTCCTTTTAGGACCTCGCGGCACTTTATTTTATAGATGCATCATTTCTTTATTTAATCATTTACTGTTATAAATCATGCTATCAAGATCAGCCTTCTGGATACGTTTTTTTTTTAACATTCCTAATGGTATATCTGACAGATGAAAATCTAGAAATAGAATTTCTGGGACAAATGTTAAATACAAGTATAACATTGCATAATGGAAAATCAAACCATTTAAACTTCCACCAACAATTTTTGAGTACGCTTGTTTCCTTTATACTCCATCAATAATGTTTGTTATGAAACAATGAACATTGATTATTTTGTATGTAAAATAACTCAATGAATTTTTAATGTAAATAAAATAAATCTTGAGGAATGAGGAAAATAGATGAATGTGTAAGAGAAAATGTACACATTTCATTTAAACGTCTGAATACATGCTTCAGGTAATTAACACAGGTAATGTCTTGGTACTCCATTTTTGTCTTGAAAGATTGTAACCATTAGTTTGAACAAATTCATCCAACCTTTTAAAGACCCACTATAATGTCTCATGTAGTCATATTACTCTTGTGTTCTTATATTCCACACTTATCAATTATTTTAATTTATATATATTAGTGTGTGTGTTTTTAAATTGTCTTCTCTTGAAGTATCTGTAAATCTTTGAAAACTAAAACTTCGCAGATGTTTCTGTTTAGGTATATCCAAAGCCTTATATTCCACAAAACTCTCATTGACTCAGAAGGACTATTTTGAATAGCCTGGTTAGCTAGCAAGCTCCTGGGATCTATCCAACTTTGATCCATGGTGCTAGGGTTACAGACATATGTAATCATATCTGGATTTTTTATAAGGGTGCTAGGGATTTGAATACAGATCCTCAGATTTGGGCAAGTGAGTCACCTCCCCTGTCCATAATTTTTGTAGTATAAAAATTGATAAATGAATGGGATAGTCCAGCTTTTAGAAATGATTCTGGCATGAAGTTTTATGAGAATGAATTAATTCAAAGTAATTATTTTGAAGAAGAATTGATGGGAAGCGATGGTAGACAGCATGTAGATAATTGTACTACTCAAAAGTTGAAGAAAGACTGATTTCTGCAACAGAACTCAGGTGTCCTGAAAGGCTGGAGAACACACACAAACTACGTAGAAGGAGGAGCTTTTAAGTGTTTTCCTTCTTACACCTTCTTCTGCCTGTTTAAAACACTGCTGCCCAAACCAACAAGAATTCTGCTTAGTGCGGACCCAAGAGATGATCATCACACACCGTGTTGTCCCAGGATTGATCTAGAGTCAGAAAGTCAAGATGATTAAATCACTAAAGGAATAGCTGCATAGATCCAGTACAGCAGAGAGGAGACCAAGTGAAACAAAGCTTCAGTTTCATGTGAAATTCTGATAACAGCCTGATTATGCAAGGAGCAAAGACGTGTAAGCAAACCTTTCTGTTTACATTGGACCATGGCATAGGAGGTGGGCTTTTATGCTCTCTTCCCATTCGTGACGAAAAGAAGTGAGAAATAGTAAGTTTCCAGGTACCTCAGTCTCAAAGAGGTTTCTTAGGATCCGAGGGCATTCTTCTAAAGGTACCAGAAAATCTGCAAGTAAAACTTGTACCAAGTTTAGGGGTGTGGTACATTTTCATATTATAAATATGTTTATTACCTGAATTCTTTAAATTAAAGTTTGTAAAGGCTGAAGAAGGGTTCACGGTGTCTGTAAAATTGGCACAGACAAAGAATGTAAGAGCTAGTGGATTGGATGGAATGATGTAAAATGTTATCTTCTGGACATGACATGGCTATTGCCCTAATGAACTCATAGCAGTTGTGGTTATCTGGAAAAAACTGTATGAAGTCAGGCCAGTCAAAATTCCAGCATGGGCACAGAAGTCCCATTCTTTCCCTATCCCTTAATGAGAATGTCTTGGCAACTGATAGCTGCTGGGAGAAGGGACAATCATTTTTTGGAAGGTGACACCACTGGTAAGTTCCCCATGCTCTGGTGGATGACCTACATATAGACAGCACTTACTGAACTTAGTGGGTTATCAAAAAATTAAGTTAGGAAAGGAACATATTGTGAGGTGCATGGGGAGAATTTGAGGGGAGAAATGGGTGGGTATGATCATATTTCATATATAGAATTCTCCAGAATAGAGAAAGAATGATCCAAGAGGACTGAAGGAGAAGTGTACCAGTTGTGCTGTTTATAATAATTCCTTCAGGAATCTCCATTATCTATGTCTATGAGTTAAGAAAAGAAGAGAGAAGAGGAGAGAAGAAAACACACACACACACACACACACACACACACACACACACAGCCTTTAACCAGAATACAAAACAAAAACTCTTTAAAAAATAAATAATCATCACTGAAACTTTAAATACAGAATAGCTGTGTGAAGTTACTTGTTCAAGTTCAGTGCCTATCCACAATATGTGTTTTCTATGGGTACTTCCATGATGAATTTAAACTAAGTATACATATTTAAACTCATTTTAGAACAATATGTATTTCTCAACACCAATTATACAACCTAACTCATAAGAAGAACTAAGTAGTTTCCTTACTTGATCAATTATTTTTATGGTGTGTTTATTTCCACAACAGATTCAGAACCACACTAACCCTTGCATAGGGCAGTGACAGTGCTGTTTCCCCATCTCCCACTTAGATACAGTGTTCTTTGCATTGGGTGTGACCAAGAGAATACACAGACTCTTGATTTGATAAAGGCATCTTTCTTGCCATTCACAAATACGTCTTCAGCCGGCTCACAATGATCTTTTAAATTTTTCCATTTTTCCTTCCTGCACATAGTTTATGTCTAGATAAAAGAAAAATGATAGTGCTATTTTTGTTGCTGTATTATTTTTCCCCAGTTACGTGGTCATCACAGTTGTAATTTCATATTTATAAGATTCCTTTGTTTGCTTTCACTCCTAACATTCTATCCCATTAAGTGGTGGCCATTTACTATTAAATATGTAGTACTTGTTATGTGATAAGCATCTGATAAACTCTTATTGATGAACGACTTTCAAAATAAATTTTCTGCATTTCTTCTTTGGATATAAGGTCCCGTGCTGTGACTGGTCCTCTTGCAAACTCTAGAATGAGGATGGTGTTGAGGGAAAAGCTGAGAGGTAGAATAACAGAGAGAAGTGGGGTAGCCATAACTATTTTCACATTATCATGGATTGCAGGAACCATGCTAGAGACCAAGAAAGTAGTAATGAACAAGTCATACATGATTAATGCTTCCAGTGAGAAATTCACAATCAAACACATCCTCCAAAAGCATTTTGAGAAAAGTTTGAACATCATTTAAGCATTTTGTACAAAGCTCCTGTTACTCAGAGGCATTTATCTCAAAGCACTGATTTCACTTTAATTCTTAAAAAATTTTTATCACAAAATTTATTCATGTACTCTACTCTGATCATATTCTTTCCCCTAACCCAACTCCTCCCAGATTCTCCATGCCTCACTGTTCATTTTGTTTCCTGTCTCAAAAAAAAAGAAATCAAAGCAGACAAACTAAGAAAAAGAATATCAATAAGACAAAAATACCTAAACAAAACAAAAAGTACACAAAATGGGGAGTGTTTTGGATTGGCCAGCTATTCCTGGGCATGGGGCCTGCCCTGGCATGAGGTAGATGCACACAGTGAGATTTCATTGGGGAAGAAAATCGATTTTCCCTTTCCCAGTAGGTAGAAATGTTTATAACTTCTTAGTTAAGAGTGGAAATTGGATTTTCTCCTTTCTCAACTTCAATTATTGCTCCAGAAGGATTAGAATTTGAGGTTCTTGGTCATACATCCAGTTCTTCATCTTGCTAGAAGGTTAGTAACATCTCCGACTGCTTATGCCTGTCATTAATATTCTGCACCTGTGTTAGATAGCGAGTAATGGATTCTACTTCCCATTCCTGGAGACTTCTCCTCAGTCCAGTTAAAATCACCCAGAAAACTCTCAAAAGTGAGGAAATGCAAACAATACTGAGACTGTCTTCTAATTACTGTAGCCTATAAATCTTGAAGTATAGATAGACCACTGAGTTTTGACACTTTTTCCTGTGGCTTCACAATTGTGGGGAAAGTTGCAGCTGAAAAAAAAAACCTATATTAAGTTATAAAACCATGGGTTCTTCATGAAGAGAACTAAGAGCTGCCCAAAACTCATATCTGTTGGGAAGTAAATCATTGACATCACCTGAAGAAGAGGAAGCATTAAGGGAAATCATGTGGCTATGATAAACAGCAGGGAATGAAATAGTCTTGAGACCCAGGTTGGAATCCTCTAGAGTGGCAAACATGGGCCCAGCACAGAGTATCTCTGGAGTGATGAGCACTGCACAGCTCAGAGCCTGCTTACAAGAACTGACTTACGTGGGGTGACTGGCACAGTCCTGAAATAAAGCATCTTGGAAACTTTGACAATGGCATAATCCAGAGTCTACCAGCAAACAGGATGGAGGCAAGCCTAACCCAGAGTGTCTCTGGAATGACTGACACAGAACAACCTGATGCTTATCTGGAATAACTGGCACAGTCAAAGCCATAATTTAGGGCTCTCCTGGAGTCACTCATTCTCAAATATCCTGAGACTGCTCCACAGTGACTGTCAAAGAGGGAAGTTTTCCAGAATTTACATTGACAGATGTCACTCAAAAAAGGTGAGTAAAGGGTAAGGAATTGTGGCATAGACTTGAAACCTTGTGAAAAGAAGATGGATCACCACCAAAAATATATCTTCTTTTACAAACTTCTAAGAGTCAGGAAGACAAATCAGAGTCTCATGCAAAACACGTGGAATTTTACAGAACTTGATAAAGAATAGATCCTGAGAAATTATGTGAAACAAAATGACATGTGTGATGTGCTTTAAGATATTTAAGGTGTTTGTTTACATAAAAATTATCTCATGTGGCCCTTCACCATCACCCTGTCAAGTAGGTAGGGCCTTTAGTAGAATGATAGACTTACATATCAGAAAACATAGCTTGGAGTAATGTCAGAGTCCAATTTTATGGCTGTTCAGAAAGTTGTCTGATCTCAGAACTCTGATGTGCACTTACAACAACAGAGTCCTCAACAATAAAAGACTATGTTGACAGAAATCATTGGTTATGTGGAAATTTTGCTAAGTACCCATCATAATACATCTATCAGTTGTTAACAAGACAAAGAAACTCCAAAGTGTTAGTCCTGAAAATGGACACTGTGAACAGAGAGATGTCACTGTCTAAGCTACCAACCTCAACTAAGTTCTTCATTTCTTTCACTTCCTGCTATAGTATAGTGTTCTCTCTCTTTGTCTCCTCTCTCTCTCTCTCTCTCTCTCTCTCTCTCTCACACACACACACACACACACACACACACACACACACACACACAGGCACAGTTTACAAAAGCTGTGTACTCAGTGTTCTCCTGGACTGGTAACATCCTCACAAACAGAACCTCAGCTACGGGAAGGCCATTTTCAAATTCTACCCAGTGACTTCTCTGCTGTCGTTTCTCTGCATAGTGGGGAAAATAGAGAATCCAAAACAGAAGTGAAAGATAACAGGTGTGAAAGAAAAAAAGAGGGAAGAACAGCTCAAAAAGAGGAAATATAAAGGGGAAGGTTAGCAAGAGATTGAGACAAAGGAAGGAAAGTGTGCTAATTACAAGGGTGAAGAAGGAGGCAGATGAGAAGTCCTAAATCTGGTTTTATCTGTATGTCTCTTGCAACTCTGGAACCTTAGGGAGATGCACCAGGACACATTTCAGAGATCAGGAGAAAAACAAAGCTATTTAAAGATAGCTCTAAGACCTTGACTTTTGTTATTTCTAAATCCTTGTTCAACTTAAGCATTTCCAGTCCCTGGCAATACTTTGCCAGAAAGTCAGAGAGCCACAAACTGGTCTCATGTAAGTCCCTGCACTTTTTAAAGTGTTCATTTGCGATGCCATTTCCTTCCTGCTCCCTTGCCACTTGCTTTCCAGTATCTAACTGGAGTCATTCTGCTGTGTGTCCTTAGAAAATTTTCAAACCAAACCATGTTTACAGTAGTTCCAACTGTCACCGGCCGTGGTTACACTTGGCCGGATTACTTTTAAATTATTTAACATTGTTTTACCAGAACATTTGCTGAATCTTTAATGAAACTGTAAAAACTAAAGTTAGCACTTCCTAAATGTTCCATTATGTAAACAAATATCAAAGATCTCTTTATATTGCTGTTTCTCTTTTATTGAAACTTGATATTTTTCTCACACAATATACCTGATTACAGTTTCCTCTCCATCTATCCCCGCCCAGTTTCCCACACATTCACCATTCCTTTCATCTGGATCCACACCTTCCTGTCTCTCATCAGAAAACAAACAGGCAAGTCAAGCAGTGATGACACACACCTTTAATCCCAGCACTCTGGAGGCAGAGGCAAGAGGATCTCTGTGAGCTTGAGGCCAGCCTGGTCTACAAAGTGAGTTCCAGGACAGTCAGAGATGTTACACAGAGACACCATGTCTTCAATATCCCCCCACCCCTCATTAAAAAGTAAGAAAACAAGCAGAGCTTTAAGGGAAAATAATAATAAGATAAAACAAAATCTAAGGCATCGGAATAGGAACAAAACAAATATATGGAACAAAAATAGACAAGAAAAGCCACAAAAATGGATAGAGATACAGAGACTCACGTAGAGAAACCAAGGTTGAGTATCTTTAAACAAATATCATTTAGCAAAATCATTAAGCATTCCCTTTTTTGTATTTCCCTTTGCATTTGTTCTTTCCCTGACTCTTGAACCGGCACAGAACTGGAGTATCTTCTTTTCAGTCATTTCTAACCCTTTCGACACCCACATACCTTGCTCATCCACAACTTTATTCTGCAGCTTTGTTCTTATTTACTATCCACATAATACACATTCTATTAGCAAAATTTACTGATAATATGTCTAACTATGGAGAAGGCAGCTTCTATGAGAGCAGAGAGTTTTGCTCCAGTCAGTTATGACCTTCAACGACTACCACATAGAACATAATTTATATTTATTGAATAATTATTCTTCTTTTGTCCTAGAAATTTAACAGTGGCAGAAACACAAAGATTGAGCAATGGATTGAATAGATTTACTTTTTACCCTGGAAAGCAGAGATTGCATCATATTGCCATAATAATCATGGTTAACTTTTACTGAGCATATACAATGCATCAGAGAACAGGCTACACATTTTAATTTTATACCTTCATCTAAGATTAACATCATCAAATAATTTGAGGTTCTTAATTTTGAAACTTGGTTGTTAACGAAATCTTCTATTTCTTTCTCATGGAAAGTCTTCCTCACTACTGGCATCTGGATGTTTGAGGTGGACTTTATTGACATGCAATGTGTGACCATCAAATGTCTTGAAAGCCAAGCACAACTTAACCAAGAGGAAATGATGTAAAGGCTTATACCTAACACATCAGGATTCTCCCATGACACTGATGTTATCTTAACTCTGTTCTCTTTGCTCGTGCACAACTTCCTCCATGAGATGCATATACATCCATTTCTGTGTTGTAAGTGCTGACAAGTGTAAAAGTGAGGCTTCCCGCAATATTAACTCTTTCTCAGTATTAAGCATCTTGATATTGGGACCTTTTTAGGACTATTATTCAGGAATCATTTCCATTTAATTGTACTGGCTGTTTCTTGAATGTTTTTTCCCTGGCCATTTGCTATACAAAATGTACCCAATCAGATCTCATCCTCTTCAGTTGAGCAACTGGACTTCAAAAACACTTCCACTGTCTTTCTTAGCACCACGACTATTGAGAGTGCTAGAGTAGGAGGGTGAGTGGAACTGTGCCTTTGGGCATTCTCTTCAGAGCAGAGAAAAGTTTAGGCACGTACAAAAACATGTAGATAGAGTGAATCTCAGTTTAGTTGGGGGAAAAATCAGGATTCTTCTAAAACTGTAAATTCAGTAGTTAAAATTATTTTATACATTTTGGAAAAGCCTGATACCTGACATTCAATGATGACAACAAATGTAGTCTCTAACCAAATGAGGTCCCTATTTATAATACACTAAGCTCATAACAGAATATGTGGAAGATTTCCTCACCTTCCTGAATCTTGACTGGCCAATGTGCAGAAGAATGACCTCGGGAAACTGGACAACTGTCAGGGAATTTATTCTTGTGAGCTTCTCCACGTTGTCCTACGAGCTACAGGCTCTACTGTTTCCCTTGTTTTTGATCATTTACCTAGTCACACTCATGGGCAATGTCCTCATCGTCCTGGTTACTACAGCTGACTCTGCCCTGCAAAGTCTTATGTACTTCTTTCTCAGAAACTTATCCTTCCTGGAAATAGGCTTCAACTTGGTCATTGTGCCCAAGATGTTGGGTACTTTGATACTTCAAGACAAAACCATCTCCTTCCTTGGCTGTGCCACTTAGATGTATTTCTTCTTTTTCTTTGGGGCTGCTGAGTGCTGCCTTCTGGCCACAATGGCCTATGACCGCTATGTAGCGATCTGTGATCCCTTGCGATACCCGGTAATTATGAGCCGCAGGTCCTGTGCCCAGCTGACAACAGCCTCTTGGCTTGCAGGATTCCCAGTGGCCACTGTGCGAACCACGTGGATTTTCAGTTTCCCTTTTTGTGGGCCCAACAGGGCGAAGCACTTCTTCCGTGACAGCCCGCAGTCATAGCCCTGTCCGTGCTGATACTGCACTGTTTGAACGGGAGGCTCTAGCAGCCACCGTTCTACTCAACCTCTTCCCTTTCTTGTTGATCCTGGGTTCTTATGTCCGGGTCCTCTCCACCATCTTCAGGATGCCTTCGACAGAGGGGAAGCGCAAGGCCTTCTCCACTTGCTCCTCCCATCTCCTGGTGGTCTCCCTCTTCTACAGCACGGCCATCCTCATGTACGTCAGACCACGCTCAAACACCTCTCCTGAGCACAAGAGAATGGTGTCGCTCTCCTATACTGTCGTCACTCCCATGTTGAACCCCATCATCTACAGCCTAAGGAATAATGAGGTGAAGGCTGCACTGAGGCGGGTCCTGGGCAGAACTCTGAGTCCTCAGAAGCTATGACTGACTGACTTAGGCTGAAACTGGCAAGGGCACAGTGTAAGGACAAAACAAAGAACACTGAACTCCCCAAGTTTCCACTCTTTTAGGGGACACTGTGCACCCACTGAGGTTTTGAACTCTCCACTAGGATCCATTTGAGAATGAAAGAACACAGAGACTGAAGGGCACTGCAGGCTGACTCTAAGACTGAGGTGGTAAGTTCCCTGGGATATTCCTGGTTACTTCAATTAGGAGCCTCTGAAAGTCGACAATTTCCTACAACCCATCATTTAAGTTTAACCCTGATATTCTTTATCTGACAAGACTGAGATCCTAAATGCAAAGATAGAGAGAAAGATGCATTTAAAGGGTTCACAAAAATCTTTGCATTTAGGATCTCAGTCTTGTCAACAGAATAATTCTGTGAAGAAAACAGGATTGGAAAACAGCTAAGAAATGGACTATATTATAAAGTACTATAGGAAATGACCCCTTCCTCCTTCAAAGGGCTGAATGGTCTGCCCTACCACAAAAGCCCTTGCATGCACTGCCTAAAGAACCATTCCTAAAGTGCTACCCACTGGGATTTGAACTTCAAAAATTTTGACCATTTGAAAATTAGATGGCTTGAGGGATGGCTCATCAGGCAAGAGTTCTTGCTGTTCTTGCAGAGGACCTGGATTCCATTCTCAGTACCCAGTGTAGCTTACAACCCCTCTAACTCCAGTTCCATGGGATCTGACACCCTCTTCTGAGCTCCATTGGTTTCTGTATATATGTCATACATTAAATTCACACAGGCACATGAGTGAGCTTGTGAAAATATGCACAGGAGGGCATACTCAAAATCTTTGAAAAACTTGAACATTTGGGAATAAAATTTGAACATAAAAACATGTACCTTACTTCATACTTAAAAAGTATAAAATGGACGGGTGCACGCCTTTAATCCCAGCACTCGGGGGGCAGAGGCAGGTGGATCTCTGTGAGTTCAAGTCCAGCCTGGTCTACAACAGCTAGTTCCAGGACAGGCTCCAAAGCTACAAAGAAACCCTGTCTCGAAAAACAAAAAAAAAGTATAAAATGAAAAGTACCTAACATGGCAAAAATGCATTCAGTATAACCACTATTGAAAACTCAATATGGACAGGGAAGTAGTTGTCTAACTCTAAACATTCACCTTTGCCTCCTATCTTCCAAATCCATTCCCACAATCTCATTGCAGCAGGCCTCCTCTGTAGCCTCCCTTCCTCACTCCCAGTGTATCACATGGATATCCCCTCCAAATTTTCTTCATCCAGCTCACCCCAATACCCCAGCCCCCAGTTCCAGCAGGCATTCCTTGGAAACCCACCACCCAAGTCTGCCAAGCAAATGGGCCATGAAAGCAGGGAGGCAAGTTTGAGATCTTCACTCTCCCTCCTCTTCTGCATATCCAACCCCATAGTCTCATGTTCAACTCCTTAGCATATTACCTATAGTGGCTTCTCCTGACTCTCTGCTCCCATTACCAGCAGACTAAGCAAATCCTGGTAGAACATCCTTCCTCCTGCGGGCCCCATTCTCATTTCTATGAGTTACCCCCAATAGCTAGAAACACATTTTACCTAGAACTCACAGTGGCCACATCTAGTAGGAACTCAGATGAATTTCCTAGTAGGCAACATACAGTCACCCACTCTCCTAAGACTAGAGAGGGCAACAGAAACATCCACCTAACAAAAATAAGACCAGATATCAGTACCTAGATTCACAATCTTCCCAAGCCCAGATACCTAAAAGATAACAAGAAAACATAATCAATAATAGCCAGGACAATATGTCTCCATGAGAGTCCAGAGACCCTACCACAGTAGTTGCTGAGAATTGCAACACAGCTGAGATATAAGACAAAGACTTTAAAATGCCTTTTATAGATATGATAAAGGTCTTAAAAGAGGAAATAATAAATACCTTAAGGAAATCTATTATAACACAATAGTAGAAGAAAACGAATAAGAAAACTCAAAATGAGGGAAATCAGCAGATAAAAAATTCAGAAACTCAAACAGAAACCTTAGAGACAAACCTCTCCAACAGAATACAAGAGATGGAAAAGAGAATCTCAGGCATTGAAGACACAATAGAAAAATATGTCAAATCTACAATTTTAAAAATCCTGGCAGAAAAAAAAAATCAGGAAATCTGGGATACTATGAGAAAACCAAATCTAACAAATCTATGGATAACAGGAATAGAGGAAAGAAAAACTCAGGTTAAAGACACAGAAAATATTTTCAACAATATCATAGAAGAAAATTTCCCTAACCTAACAAAAGAGATACCTTCTAGGTACAAGAAGCATACAAAATGCCAAATAGACTAGACCAGAAAAGAAAGTCCCTTGGGCACATAAGAATCAAAACATATAAAACAAAGAAAGAATATTAAAAGTTTCAAGGGAGAAAGACTATGCAACATAAAAGCACACCCACTAGAATGAAACCTGACTTCTTAATGGAGATCCTCAAAGGCAGAAGGGTCTAGACATTTGTTCTACAAACTATAGGAGATCAAAGATCCCAGTTCAAACTACTATACCTGGCAAAACTTTTGATCAAAATAAATGAAGAAAATAAGTCAATGATAAAAGAAGAAATTTAGACAATATCTATTTAGCCTTGCAGAAGGCACTAAATGGAAAATCCTAACCTAACTACAGAAGAAGTTAACAACACCCAAAAAAAATAAGGAATAAATAATCACAGACCAGCAAGTAAAAAGAGAGGAAACACACACACACAACAAAAAGTATCAGGAATCAATAAACACTGCTCATTGATATCTCTCAACATCAATTGTCTCAATGTCCCAATGAAAAAACACAAACTAACAGAATGGGTTCCAAAACAGGATCCATTCTTTTGCAACAACCAAGAAACACACCCTAACATCAAAGGAGAGATACTGCCTCAGAGTAAAAAAAAAAAAAAAAAAAAAATGGAAAAAGAAAGTTTAAGCAAATGGACCAAAGAAGCAAGCTGATGTGGCCATTTTAATATTAATATCTGAAAAAATAAACTTCAAATCAAAACTTATCAGAAGATATAGGAAGGACACTATATGCTCATCAAAAGAAAAATTCACCAAGAAGACACTGCAATTCTTAACATCTATGTGCCAAACGTAGGCATCTGCCAAGCACAGGCACCCGAGTTTGTAAAAGAAACACTACTCAGCTTAGAGCACATTTTGACCCTCACACACTGATGGTGAGAAGCTTCAATACCCCACTCTTGTCTTTAGACAAGTCATCCAGACAAAATCTAAAAAGAGAAATGCTGGAGCTAACTGACATTATAAAGAAAATGGACCCAGCAGGTATTTCCAAAGATTTAATCCAAATACAAAAGAATATACCTTCTTCTCAGTACCTCATGCCACTTTCTCCAAAATTGACCACTCAAACACATAGCAAACACAAAGCAAGTCTCAACAGATACAACAAATGCATCCTGGCTGACCACTATTGACTAAAACTGGATATTAGAAATAACAGAAAGCTTGCAAATGCATGGAAACTGAACTAAATGAGAAATGGATCACTACTGAAAGAAAAATGAGTCAAGAAAAAAATAAGAAAGAAGTTAAAAACGTTCTCAAACTAAATAAAACTGAATATATAAAATACCAAAACTTCAGGGATTCAATGAAGGCAGTTCTGAAGTTGATAGCACTAAGTGCCTAGATTTAAAAAAAAATGGAGAGAATCATAGAAAACTGGAGTAAAATTATAGTGCTGCCTTATTGGTTGTTTCTATTTCCAAGAACAAATAGGGCTACTGAAAACCCTGGAGTCAGGGAAGACTGTGTTGAAATCAAAAAGCTTCACAAGCATTAATACTTCTTTGAACACTAGCAATAATTAAACAGAAGTAAAAAAAAATCAACAAAAAGGAATCTATGGGCTTATTCTCAGGAGAGAAATTTTAGGTCACCACTGCCAACAAATTTCCACAAATAGAGGTTAAGGCAGAAACAAATCCATGAAGACAGTTGTAGAATATTAACTGCGTAAAGGTGTGTTACATTGGTTTCTGTTGCTTTAGTTAACGATGCAAAAACATGTTACATTTGTTTGGCTAAATAAAATTATAACCTGAGGTCAGGAGGCTGAGCCAGCAATTAACTGACAGGAAGTGGTAAGGAGAAACTAAGTGTAGCAAGCGTTTTTTAAGTGGGGGCTGAGCAGAAGGACACCCCATTTTTATGGAGACATGAGCAGGAAGAGAAGGTTAGCTACTTGCTATTTAGCCTCTCTGAGTAAGCAGAATTTCTCCTCAACTTTTGCATCCTGAATTCTAATCCTGATAGAAATTTAAAGTTTCCTTTAGGTGCCTTCATAGAGCTGTTGCCAGAGGGAATAGAATCCCTGCCTGACTGCAGCCCATGTGGCCACTGCTGGTAGCTGCAATTGCCAGTTGGGACAGTAATTGCTTAAGATGCAGCCACTATAGTGAAAGAAACATTACAATTACCAGTTTAGGTCTGATTACTAAGATCAGAAATAAAGGTTCATTTCCTAACCAATTGTCATAGTTTGTTGTTTTTTTTTTCACTCTTTCTCCTCATTCCTTGAGTAAATCTGGACAATGCTATCGTTTTAGGTATCAAGCATATGTACTCTATACTTAATGTCTCACTATAAAGTCACAATGATAAAGTCATTGATGGAATTTGGTGTTCTGTTGTAGGAAGAAGAGAGAGCCGCTCGTTGGTTCCTGGCCTCTCAACCCTAAAATAATCACACAGAAACTGTATTGATTAAATCACTGCTTGGCCCATTAGCTCTAGCTTCTTATTGCTAACTCTTATATATTTATTTAACCCATTTCTATTAATCTGTATATCACCACATGGCTGTGGCTTACCAGGTAAGGTTCCCAGCATCTATCTACGGAGGCTCCATGGTTTCTCTCTGACGTCGCTCTTCTTTCTCCCAGCACACAGCCTAGCTTTTCCTGCCTAGTTCTGTTCTTCCCTGCCATAGGCTCAAAGCAGTACTTTATTCATTAACGAATAAAAGCAACACATAGACAGAAGGACCTCCCACACCAGTGTTCTCTTTACTACAAACATGAATTAATCGCCGGACAATGAGCAAATGCATGGTGAGGGCAAAAAAATATTAAATTCCACCTTTCTTGACCCTTTCAGATGCATCCTCTATCCTCAGTCTCTTCTATTTGACTCAGAGTACCTGCTGGGTTTATGAGTTGTATAAATAGGTTCCCTTGTTCTCTGGATTTTACAGTATCAGAGGAGAGAATTACCTTTAAATAACTTTTCTCATGGATTGCTCACACATATAACCTAGTTCACAGCTCTTGCCTGGTGGTTCTTTTACACAGCTACCATCCCAGGTTCCTAGTTCCATCCACTTAGTCCTTCAGGCATGGAGTTAATTACATACTTGAGGCACGTCAATATTTCTTAATGGTTTTAAATCACAAGGTTCCAGAGGAGTGAGTGTGTGCACGCCCTGCTGGAAGGTCCCCACAAGGGAGGGCAGGTACCACCAGCCCCTGCTGCAGGGGTCCTCTTTGTTCCACACGACCCTGCCCTCCACCCCCCGCCCCCCCTCGGCTAGTTCGCCCTTTCCTATGCAGGGTCCCTGGCCCATCAGGGGTCCCTGTTCTGGTGCTGAGATCAGCAATCCAGAGGGATCTACCAGCACAACTGGCTCCAGTACCTTAAGGCCCTAAGAGAAGACAGACCAAGAAAATTCCCCAAGTACACTGTCACTCACAGCAAAGATTGGATCAAGACGCCAAGACTCTCATGGCTGTATTTGAAGGAAGAGATGGGCAGGCACCAATGCAAGAATTCCTCCAACAACATGAAAAGCATCATGACAACACCAGAATCCAGTGAGCACGCAACAAGAAGACTTGAACACCCTATTCCAGAAGAAGTAGAAGAAATCGACTTTAAATGTTACTTAACCAAAATGATAAAGACCTTTAAAGAGGAAGTGAAAAACTCCCTTAAAGAAATGGAGGAGGAGACAAACAAAAAGCTTGAAGAAATTAATAAATCCCTCAAAGAAACCCAAGAAAAAGCAATTAAACAGGTGAAGGAAACAGTTCAAGACTTGAAGATTGAAATAGAGGTAATAAAGAAAAGACAAAATGAGGGAACTCAGGAAATGGAAAATCTGGATAAACAAACAGGAACTACAGAGACAAGTATAACCAACAAAATACAAGAGAAAGAAGAAAGAATCTCAGATACTGAAGATACTATAGAGGAAATAAATTCATTGATTAAAGAAAACAACAAATCCAACAAATACTTAACACAAAACATCCAGGAAATATGGGACACCATGAAAAGACCAAACCTAAGAACAATAGAGATAGAAGAAGGAGAAGAATTACAGCTCAGAGGCCCAGAAAACATATTCAACAAAATTATAGAAGAAAACTTTCCCAACCTAAAGAAGGATATTCCTATGAAGGTACAAGAAGCATACAGAACTCGAAGTAGACTGGATCAAAAAAAAAAAAATCCCCTCGCCATATAATAATCAAAACAAAAAACATCTGCCAACTTTCGCCGCCACATTCAGAGAGTCTGGTTTGATCATATGATGGAGAACCCACAAACAATGACACCAGGACCTATCTCTTCTGCATGTATTAACTTTTTGAGAACCGAGTCTTTTTGAATGCACTCCTTCCTAGGCCAGGAGGGATGGGGGCGGGCCTTGGACTTCCAACAGGGCAGGGCACCATGCCCTCTTTCAAGGAAGAAGGGGGAGGGAGGAGGGGTGGGGGGTAGTGGGAGG
>PVIU01021722.1:0-30931 GCA_004026605.1 Ondatra zibethicus
GGATGGGGGTGGGCCTTGGACTTCCAACAGGGCAGGGCACCATGCCCTCTTTCAAGGAAGAAGGGGGAGGGAGGAGGGGTGGGGGGTAGTGGGAGGGGACCGGGAGAAGGGGAAGAAAGGAAAAAAAATTTTTTTTTATCTTTAATTATGTTCTTGAATGGAAAAAATAAAACAAAACAATGTATGGAAAAAAAATTTATTTCTTTAATTATGTTTTTGAATGGAAAAAATAAAACAAAACAATGTATGGAAAAAAAAAGAAGGTGGGATAGGAGGAAGGACACAGGTTGCAGGTTAGCCTGCTCTACATTGCAAGTTCCAGGCCAGTCAAGGCTACAATACGAGGATATCCATCAAAATAGTTGAATGAGGACTTCGCACAATGTTTTCAGTTGTGACATCATTTATGATGATTATCATCATTCACTACTATTAATTGGGTAGGAGTTATGTACCAGGAACTGTATGAAGTCCTCTGTATGTACTCAGTACTTCTCTTAGTCCTCATAATGAAAGGAAGATAGCATCGCCACACTTACAGTCAAGTGACTCGTCCAATAACTCACAGCAATGAAGCAATAAAGCCAGTGACTAACTCCCAATCCAGATGGCTCCAATTTCTATAGAGCCTATTTATTTACACTGAGTCAGCAGTTAAGTTTTCTCTCATGCCACTTTCCCCATAAGGTTACTACATTGTTTGCTGAGATAACACTAGCTAAATAGAACTATTTCTCCAGCCCAGGTGTGGTGGTGCACACACCTGTAATCTCAGCACCAATAAGACTGAGGCAATAGGATTGCCCTGAGTTTGAGGCCTTCGTAGACTGTCTAAAGAGTATTATATAGGCCAGCCTCGTCTACAGAATGAGACTCTGGCTGTCTTAGTCAACCACAGCAACTCTTATAAAGGAAAACATTTAATGGGGTGGCTTACAGTTTCAGAGGTTCAGTCCATTATCATCATGGTGGAACATGGCAGCATGCAGGCAGACATGGTGCTGGAGGAGGAGTTGAGAGTTCTACATCTTGACCTACACGTAACAGGAAGTGGTTTCAGTCACCTGGCATGGCTTAAGCATGCATGAGACCTCAAAGTCCACCCCCACAATGTCACACTTCCTCCAGCAAAGTCACACCTTCTAATAGTGCCACTCCATGTGAGCTTATTAGAGCCAATTACATTCAAACTACCATACTGGCAAAACAAACAAACAAACAAAAACAAAAGAAAAAACGCTAACCCATTTCTTCAAGCCTGGTATGGTGCATACACTGTAATCTCAGAAGACTGGAGCAGGAGAAGCAGGAGTCCATGGCTAGCCTGGGCTACTGGGCTATTTAACAAGACTCTGTCAAAGAAGGGAGGGGGAGAAAAAAAGGGAGGAAAGAGACGAGAAGAAGCATCACCTTGGTCCAACAATTCGTTCACTCCTCACTCACTCATAATGGACACCTCTGTATCCACTAAAAGAAGCAAATCACTGAATTTAAGATTCCTGACACAAAGTGCTCAGAGGTACATAGCACAGATTGACTCAAAGACAGCTAAGGATAAAAAAGCTTGGAAAATACTTTCTCAAAGATGGGATTATACCTGGACTGAAGTTGAGTAAAAATTCATAGAATACACAGGTTATAATGAGTGCTTTCTTCACTGGTTCCAACCAGTACCATCTAAACTAAAGGTGAAAATCACAGTTAACCATGCATACACAACACGACTAGTTGAAAAATTAAATATTAACCTTTAGTTATTTTATCACCCCACTAGACATATTTTAAATACATTTCCTCCTTTCTCATTGCAAAGATAATGCTTGTTCATTAAAAAGATAAAAAATAATAGGCATTACTAATATATCAACATACACATGTAAACGTAAATCCCTCAAAATTATTATATAGGGATTTAGACAGAGTTAGTACATTGGTTTGTTTCTTAGGAGTGTGCTGTTACCTATTTGTCCACACAATTGAATTTATAATATGCATACTAATTTCTGGTGTTTCTGACACACAGTTCTAACTTTACAATAGACCTTCAGCAGTTTGCAAATGGTATTAAATATCCTCTAACAGCATAAGGTTCAGTGGCTCCCTAGCATTTCACCCAATGCATACTCCATCCCATTTCTGCCCCCATAGAACACTGAGATGACTCCATGTTCTTGTACTATAAATTACACTGCAAGGAATATCCTTATCTATAGGTCCTTACATGCATCTGTTATTATTTCCTAAAGATACATTCCCAGAGGGATTAGTACCTTCTCAAAAGTCTAAATCCATTTTAAAGTTTTTGGCATATACTGCTAAATATATCTTCCAAAGTATAGAATCCATTTGGTCTCCAACAAGCAGTGCATAAAGCTGCATGTCTTCTCCACTCTCCACAATACTGGGCATTTCCAGTTAAACCACTTTAAAAGGATTTCTCGATTGAGAAGGCACGAAATTGCATCTTGTTTTTATTTGTTTATCACAGAATACTGATGAGGTCCAACATTTCTCATACATTTATTATCCACGTGTATTTCTCCTTTGGTCATTTATTCATGTCCTTTGCCCATTTGTCAATTGCTCAGCTTATCTTTTCCTTATTGATTGGTAGGTGTTTCTTATAGATTAAGGATATTAACCCTTTATCCGTTGGAGGTGCTGACACAGCCTTAAATGCATATCATCTTTTCCTTCCTGAAGATCCAGTTCAGAATTCCCCAAACCAAATGAGTCAGCCACATTCAGCCCAGTCCAGCACACACAGCCAGTTCATCCGGTAGCTTCCCAAGTTGTAACACTCTGGAGCATAGATAAGGTGCATGTTGAGTTTGCTGGCTGTTTCATTTATGCTAAGCTTGTCCCTATCTCATACCAACTATCCCAAAACTGCTTGAAGAGTTCCTTAAAGACAGCAAGCTGGGCTGGAGAGATGCACCATGGTTACAGAAACTTGTTACTTTCCAGAGGATCTAGCACCCATGACAGGAGGCTCACACCCACCTGTAATTCCATCTCCATGGTTTCTGATTCCTGGGCCTTGCATGCACCTGCATTCATAGGCGCATACCAACACATACACTCAAACATACACATCATTTAAAACAATAAGACTAAATCTTTAATAAGATGACAAACTTAACCTCCCTATCACCTTGCCCTCTCCATTACTTAAGGCCATGATCTGCTTGTGTATGTGTCTTTACTGTTCACTAGCTAACCTACATGCCAGAGACAATGATTTCCCAAAGAACCTCTAGGAATGTTTATCTTATTTTTTTATTGTTCTAAAGAATGATCTTCTAGCAAAAGCATCAAGCCACAGAAATGTAAGAGTGGTTGGTATGACATGGTCCCAGAAATTTTTCTTTCTTACAAGAAATAAGGCTATGGGAAGATATGAGTATCCAAAAATCTTAAGACTCTATTCATGAACTCACCCTGACACCCTAATTAAGGAGGTAAATAGTGTGTGGAGAATGGGGAAGGTCCCATCAACTTGTGCCCCAAGCACTCTGGATTTATTTCTAAATAAATTACATCATCTTACTAAAGCTGAATACAGATAAAGAATAAATAACTTTAATAGAAGTATGTCCTATACTTCTAAAATAAAATTTAAACTGAGTATTCAATATTTTTGTTTTCTCAATCTGTTGATGAGATTTCCCTGTGTAAAACATCAACAGACAATGGGAAATTGAACAGAGACAACTGTGTTCTCTGGAACAGACTTAAAAGAATTTGAAGAATGTGTGTCACAGACCATTTGGAACTTACCTTATAGCTAGAAAGTAGATTTAAAACAATAGCCCCTTCTGAAAAGGGGATACCCCACAAACAAGGCAGCATCTTGATTCTCCAAAGCAAGAAAAGACTAGAGATGATGTACTTGCCTGACGTTTCCCACTGGCTCTCAAACTAGACTTCATGAAACAAAGTTAGAAACCCAAAAGGTGTACTAAACCAGGAAGAGTTTTTAAAAGAAGATAGGTGGATGATTGGAAAGAGGTCAACAATTAATTAGCGGAATCAAAAACTCCTTCGATACAATAAACAGTATAGTTATTGCCTTAAAAATAAAAGCCATGTGTAACATGAAGGGTCTGCTTGTTGGGGTTTCTGTCCTGCCCAGGTCCCACAGCCAGTAAGCCCCAAAAAAATCACACAGTGAGGTCTATATTAGGTTATAAACTGATTGGCCCATTAGCTCAGACTTCTTATTAGCTCTTATAATGTATATTAACCCATTATCCTTATCTATGTTAGCCACATGGCTCAGTACCTTTTTCAGCAGGGCAGGTCACATCTTGCTTCTTTCGTGGTCTGGGCAGGACTGCAGAAAGAGCTTCCTTCTTCCCAGAATGCTCCTGTTCTCATTGCCCCACCTCTACTTCCTGTCTGGTTTTCCCGCCTATACATCCTGCCTGGCCAATCAGTGTTTATTTAAAACATGATTGACAGAATGCAGACAATTCTCCCACACCAGCCATGTGAATAGAAGAAGAGCTTGAGACATTTTCCTAGAATGGAGAAGAGACCAGCTCAGAAAGGAGAGCAAAGGAATCACACAGCTGCAGTGCTGCTGGAGACAACCCAGACATATCAGGATGACAACAACCACTTTAGGAACTACCACAAAGATAAGCAGAGTACTGTTGAGGGGTCCACCCTAGACTGAGACAAAGCAAACATACTTTCCTTTCCCATTGGGTATGAAGGTGTACAACCTGGGTAAAAAGCATTCAGAAATACAGGAAAGCTGTACAGTAGCAGAAAGACCATATTCATAGAATGGCTGAGGAAGAAAGGAAGCTGTCTTTCAAGACCTCCGCGTGGACTCATGTGCAAGGAAACGCCCCATCCGTAAGTCTCCTGTGTGGGCTCCTGGAGAAAGAAAACAGCTCTAAGTGCTCAGACAGTGTGTGGTGATCCTCAGACCTTTTTTTTTTTTTAAATACTCTTCTTGAGTCCTGCAGCCTCCATGACTGAGGTCATAGAACAGAAACAGGGACACATGTCCCATGCGACAAAAGTGAGAGGATCATCTTCTCCTATCCACAGGGCTGTGCTCCTGAGAAGGCTCCACAGACTTCCTGTTGACTGAGTTTTCATCCTACCTGGTCCCTCTATGTTAGCCATGCCATCCACAGCCATTTAGTCCCAAATAAACACACAGAGGTCTACATTAATCATAAACTGATTGGCCTATTAACTCAGGTTTCTTATTAACTCTTATAACTTGTATTAGCCCATAATTCTTGTCTGTGTTAGTCATGTGGCTTGGTACCTTTTTCAGCGAGGCAGTCACATCTTGCTTCCTCTGTGTCTGGATGACAACTGCAGACTGACTCTTTCTCTCCCAGAATTTTCCTGTTCTTGTTGCCCCACCTATACTTAACTTCCAAGCCCTTTTGTCTATGTCTCTCTATCTCTGTCTCTCTGTCTCTGTTCCTCTGTCTCTCTGTCTCTCTCTCTCTCTGCCTCTCTCTCTCTCTTATTTCCCTATCAGCAGACTCTGAACATATAAAGACAAGAGCAGAGGTAGGACAGTATATTTAGGAACTTGATATTTTGGGGGCAGAATGAAAGGGGGGCCTCAGAGAATGAAAAGTACCAGGAAGATAGATGGAGAAACTTGAGAATTCCATCCCATATAGTTGTGTATGAAGTCATAGATATTGATCATAAAGAGCATACCAAAGAATTTGAGAATCAGACAGATAGACCATCACAAGATTTTCCATGCTCATTGGAATCACACATGGACCCAATCCAAATAGTATTACTTAAGACCTTGAAAATTTAACTGACATTGGAGCCATAATTCACAGAACTCAAATTGACACAAAAACCTAAACCCATTCAGACTTAATGCCTGCTGAAGAAAAAAAAATCAACACTGTAACTAGAATTCAACAAGATTTATCTCATAATATTCAAAATACCCAGAAACACTGAAAAATTACTCTGCTTATAATAAACTAGAAAAATCTCATCTCAATTAGAAAAAGGCAACCAGATACCAACATCAAGATGATGCAAATTTTGGGATGACCTGAAAAATCCTTTAAAACAACATTGTGTGTGTGTGTGTGTGTGTGTGTGTGTGTGTGTGTGTGTGTGCAACATATATATGCTTTCAAAAAATCATGAGTCCAATGGAAAAAAATCTCTACAGGAAAAAATGTAAGACATAAAGAAAAAAGTAAATAAAAAATTTGACTTAACTAGAAATTTTAAAATTCACTGAATGATCTTCAAAAGAGAATGGAGGAAAAAGGTTGTTAGACCTGAAGTCAGTTCAGTACGGATGACCAATCAAAGCAGCAATAAAAAGTGATTCTGGCCTCTTGGGATAATAACAAAGTAACAAAATAATAAAAAGAATTCATGTCAATTGAGTCACAGAAGAGACAGAGTGCAATGCTATGAAAACCACTAGAGAAAGCCCCCAAAATATCAAAATAACAGTGTGTTGAAAAGTTAAAATAGTAAAAAGGAATCCCAATAATAATCCCTTGTATACATAGATAAGTTGATTATAAAATGTATATAAGACAATGGATCAGAACTTTTTACAATTTTAAAAAGATTAATGAATTTGGAAGACTAATATGAACCAGTTTCATGGTGTGTTAAAAAACATAGACATCCAAACAATGTAGTATTGACAATGTAGTAGAGACAGCAACCAATAGATCAAAAGTGTAAAGTCCAGAAATAGACAGAAATAAAAATAACCAATTGCTCTGGGGTTACCTAACATCTTAAGAAGCAAGAAACCAAAGAGCCTAACTATTTGTAACTGTTAGTCCCACCTAAGTCCCAGAACAAAATTCAAGATCATATCCAGAATATGTAACAACTGTCATCAAATAAAGTTATTATTATATATAAAGGAAAAATAGCAAATATTCATGAGTACACAAGCAAAAAAGGAGAAAACTCAGTCTACAAAAACATATTGCTCACAGATATTGGAAATGGCAGACAAATACATTATAATGATGGTTATAACTATGGATTTTGCATCAAAAAACTTAGGAACATAGAAGTTTTGTTTAACAGTTCACGTCAGATATTCCAAGTTAAAAACTATAATATGTAAGAAATGTTCCTATTTTATGAAAACTGTATACCCACAGTTAGAAAAAGTTCAATGAACCCACACAAAATACATGATTAAACTTACTTAATAAGTTCTGTTATATCTTAAAATCAATGATGAAGAGAAGCATAAAATACAGTTTAAAACACATATTGTATACGGAGGAATAAAGATGAGGATGAAAGTAGATTTCTCATCAGAAGCAATGAAAACAATGAGACAGAGGGATCAATAGTAATGTATTAAAAGAAAACCAGCCTAGCATTCTATACCCAGCAAAAATATTTTTCAAAAAAAGAAAGTGTTTTCGAAGTTGGGGAAAGGAGAGAGTTTTTTGTTTTGTTTTGTCAAACCATTTTTTGAGAAAAGAAATGGTGAGAAAAGAAATGATGAAAATGTTGATCATCAGTGAACCTGACCAAAATAAAATCATGTTGTTAATGGGTGCTGGAGACCTGCCTCAGCAGGGGTTTCAGGTCCCAAAAAGGATGTGCGGAGTCAGTGGTGAGGGGGAGAAGGAGGAGCTGGACACAATCTGAGGGTGAATCAGGTTGGCTGCCAGCAGTATTAGTTGAGAAAAGATTACACCTTTTAAACTGTAATACTGTCCATAGGATTAAATTCGAAACAAGGGGCAAGTGAGCTGGGGTGTAGCTTTGAGACGAGGGGTAGGGATTCTAGCACTGACCTTGACAATACGCCCCAGTCAAATGTTAATGAAGCCCTAAATTCCTCTAGCTAGAGATAAGAAGAATGACTGCTTTATCAAGCAGGAACTTTCCTCAAGCTCCCAAGGGAATGGAGACCCTTATCCAAATGCCAGACTTAGGGAAAAGAACTTCTAGGGAGCAGACACTATACTAATACTGTAGTTTCGTCTTACTATACGGGCCTGTTCCCCTCATAAAGCTCCCAAAAGGGAAGGTCCTGATTTCTTACTCTTTTCCCATTATACCAGACCGTTCGGACTTCTTTGTATTTATTAACTGAACTCTTTCCTTTAATGGCCTCAGGCTCTGGATCTGAACTGTAGGCAGTTGTCCTTGGGATCAGGTGAGTCTAGTAAATCTCTAACTTTCCTATTTTTGGTGTAATTTGGAGGGCACAATGGGATTCCTGGTTCCATAGTGGTGGGGATTTTTTTCCCCAAAGAATCATTTTGTTTAGAGAGACTACCATTATACACATTTTTATCCTTTTACCAAAGCCCATACAAAATTTCCCAAAGGGAAAGGCAATAATATTGAGAATTGCTAAAAATGAAAGTGAAAAGGTGCTGGAGAAGTGTGGTCTGCAGTGTCAGAATGCTGGAACTCTGTCAGGCAGCAAGGGTCACCGTTTGGTCCATGCAGAAAAGGAGAATTTTTAAAGAGAAAGAAAATTATGTCAGAGGGATATGCATCTCTATACAAAAAGTAAAGTACACGTGTCCACACAAATACTTGTATATACGTGTTCACAATAGCTTTATTATAGTGGCCGAGCACTACAAATATTCCTGGAAAGTGAAATGCATAAACAGAAATTAATGTAAGCTTACAGTGAAATAAACACTCAACATTAAAAAGTAACAAAGTAGTGATAAACAGAAGCAGACAGAAACATCAACGAGTAGTAGATTCATTCATAGTTTTCATCACAGTGACAATATAATGGGCATACACACATCAAATTATAATGTTTTACTATGTGGAAGCTCTTGTATGCCACCTGAATCTCAACAAGGCTGATCTTATAAAGATTTGGAGAAGAGGTTCAGGCTGTAAAGTTCACTCCCCAGATCCCACATTATAAAAATTGACCAAAGCAGCAGTGCGTATAATCTCAACACTGGGGGCACAGAGGCAAGAAGGTCCCTGGGGATTTGCTACCCTGATAGTCTAAGATGCAGAGGCAAGCTGGGATTCAGAGACCCTGTCTCAAAATAAATAAATAAATAAAAAGAGGTAGGGAGAAACTGCGCAAGACTCCTGCTACCAACCTCTAGCCTCAACACACACACGCATGAGCATGTGCATATGTACCCACACAAAAAGATTGGTGCTCGGTCTCAGGGTATAGTTCAGTGGAGGGGCACTTGCTTATCCAAGGCTTCAGGACTTATATTTTAAAATGTCTTCTTTGATAACTGAGCTTACCTGAAGCAACTTGCAAGCCTAAAGTAGATCTCAAGGTATTTCATTGGTAATGAATTAATTATGAAGTGTCACATGCTGCTTGGGGTTATTACATCTATGTTGTCACCCCACTATGTGCTTCAAGGTCTCCCTAAGTTTGGAAGTTTATGTGTAGCTAATAGTCTGATGTTTAACACGCAGAACATCCCAATGCAGTAAATGAGTTGCCAGTACCACAGCCTTCTCAAGCTGAAACAATACCCACAATCCAGTAGACCCAACAGTATATGTTCCTGTGTGGGATGAACAAACCTTGGGTTGATGCAATACAGAACTTAAAGGTAGCTCAAGATGCTTACTATTAAATAGCTCAATTTAATTTTTTCTAAAAGCATGAATAAAGTAATAGCTTATTACATACTGAAATGATATGTCTTGATTCCAACAGGCTTTAAAATTAGGTTTTTAGAAAGATATAAATATAAACCAAATACTTTATACGAATCATGTTTAATTTGGAAGTGATAGTGGCATTATGGCTATGTTCTTTTTAGACAATCCTTAGCTTAGATAAAGTAATGGATAAGGTAATATGTATAGGATTTACTTTAAAATATCCAGAAAGAGACAATCTTGGTTATGAGTTAATATGTATTGAAAATAGGTGATTAATTAGTATGAAGCTGGGTTTTTTTCTTCTTTTAAAAATGTTGGGAAATTGCTCTTATATTTTTAGAACAAATAAATTGGTTATATAGATTAGCACCTTTTTTTGAATAAGGTTTTTAATTTTTGGAATAAAAATATATTTACACCATTTTCCTCTTTCTCTTTCCTCCCTCCAACTTGTCCCCATGTACCACCTCCCTTGCTCTTTCTCAAATCCATGAGTGAGGTTGTTGAATGCATCTATAGCATCTATTAGAAACCAATTGATTCAACCAACACTTGTTACAAACCCTCCCCTCACTCACTTGAAAGAGCCAGTGTGTGCGAGTGTTTATTTTTCCAGGAGATTTTTAGCTTAGAGTGGCCATATGACACAGCTTTGGAGAGTAAAGTCTGCTGGGATTCCTCAGAAATTTGGACAAGTTTTGCTTTTACAGATCAAGTCAGCAAGCAGTGTGGCTCATATCCTAATCTGGGTTCTCTGTTGCAGTGATAAATACCATAACCAGGAATACCTGGGGGAGAAAGGAATTTATTTCATCCTACACTTCAGGTAGCAACGGTTCCTCACTGAAGAATTTCAGGGCAGGTACCTGTAGGCAGGAACTGAAACAGAGACCAGGGAGAAATGCTGCTTAGTGGCTTTCTCCCAGCTCACTTTCAGCAACCTTTCTTATACAGCTCTGGTACACGGGCCTGGGGATGGGAGCACCCACAGTGGGCTGGGCCCTTCTACATCAATTACCAATCAATGAAATGTCCCACAGACATGGCCACAGACTAAACTGAGCTAGACAATTCCTTAGTTTAGCATCCCTTTGCCCAGGCGTGTCAAGCTGTCAAAAGAAGCTAATAATGATAGCCATTTCCACATCTAATTTCCTATCTTCGAATGGGATCTAGATTTTGAGCCACTAAGGGCAGACGCAATCCTGAGGAAGATTTGCATGCTAAACTAAAATGTAATTGCCCATCCTACTTCCATTGAAACCCTGAACTAAAACCTTTGGCCACCTGTATCCAAAAGTCTACAGTATCTAGTTACAGTTAATGTAAACATAAAAATCGCTTTTATTGAAATCATTGTAAATCAGCTTTTCTGTTACTTGCAGCTAAATGCTTCCTAGCTTTTCCAATTTGTTATATAGGATATAGGATTTCTCTTCTCCACTTTGAAGCAATGGTAATATCTGTTACTAACGGAAATTTTTCATTAATTTGAATTGCATATTAACGTGCCATGGGGGAAAAATTTCTATTCATACTCCCTCAGCACAGTTGGATCATCTCACCAAAGTAGCTGAAAATTATTTTAAACTATTTAGACATTCTAAAGTGAAATGAATTCTTCTTAATTACTAAGTTCATTCATGTATGGTACATTCTTTTCCTGGCTTTAATTCCATCACTATTTTATTTTGGCTCCTGACCTCAGGCCAATCTGAGATCCAGCTTCCCACAGTAAACTGGCAAACAAGCACATGTCAAGAACTCTCAGAATTTGAGGGACAAAAGACATAGTCCTACATCACCGGCTGATAAGGGAAAGGGACTTCAGCCCCCAAGGCCAACTCCTTCAAGTCATCAGCCCTAAAGTCAAAGCTTCATCCTTTGAGAAGACACTCAGAACTAAGCAATATGCAGCATTTTGCATCTGTCCAAAGTTCACCCATTCCAGACTGTTTAGAGTCTTAGCTACAAGTCAAACCACCATCCAATATTTGTGAGAAAGAAGGGACATCGCCAAACTTCTTTGGCATTTATTTTCAATAAAGACTCTAGACATAGGTTTTTCTTAGGTGGGAAGAAATGAAATTGTCAGTTTTGGAAGATGATATGCTCATTTGTAGATATACAAATATATATGCATATATTCATATTGACATTCATAAATAAATATATGCAGAATTCATACCCACATATAAATACATATGTATGCAGATACCCCCAAAGACCTCACCAATGACCCACTAGAACTACTAAATGAGTCTATCAAAGTTGTGAGATGTGAAACTCAGTGATGTGTTGCTAAGGCCGATAGAAAACTCTGTCTCGGAAATCAAGAAAGCAATCTTGTTTATAATAGCCACAAAAGAAAAAAAACTCAGTATCTAGAAATAAATTTAACCTAAGAGGTAAAAGACAATTATGAAAGACTAATGAATTAACCCAAAGAGAACCTAAAACTTGGAACGATATCGCTTGTGTGTGGATTAAAGAACTCAGAATCCTTTTCTGGTGGTTCATCCATTTCATTCTCTCATTTCAATTACTGAGGAAGCATGAGCTTTTGGAACTATCCAGGTGACTTGTTTTCTCACGTTTGGAGTTCCTTTGTTGGTTTTAGCACAACTGTTCGATGGATATTTTCCTGGGCTTTGGATTTTGGGGTTTTTTGGGGGGGAGGAGGGGTTCTATACTTCTTGTTTGCCTAGTTTATGAGTCTTTGTGGATAGTTTTCGCTTGGGCTTATGGTCCACCCACCTCCCCCGCTACTCTGAGGACAGGCAGGGAGTCACAGTAACAGAAGTTCCACTCTGGGCACAGCTGATATTAAAATGCAGCAAGAGGACTTGGTACATTCAGCTACATCCTTAGGAAGATGCCAAAACAGAGAAGCCAGGATACAGCTAGAATGAATGTTCACGGGGTTCTTAAGCTAAGGGCATTAATTATTAGGAAGTTGAAAAGGAGGCAATGGGGGGAAAGAAGAAGAAAGTAGGCATGAGAGGAAATGTACTAGAGGTGGGAGACTAGAATAGATACATTACAGAATTGATAGGAAAAGAACAGCGCTGAGAACCTGTCAGCAAGATCAGAGGTCAATCAAGCAGTTAAACAATTACAACTGCAAAACTGAAAAATTTTAGAACTGAAATAAAGTAGAATAAAAACTACCATATCACCAGTCCGGATTTCCTCTTTGCTGTGTAAATGTGTTCCTCCTTTAGCCCCTGGGTTGTCTTTTGACCCCACAAGCAGGGAGACTGTTAGCGTCTATATGGATCAAAATAAGTTAGAGCAGAATGCGTAATGTCTACCCTGCTGGGGTAGGCTCAGCTGTCTCAGAGTTTCCAGGTCCTCAGGCTTGGCCACACTGACTATCCTGCCCACCCTCCTCCACACACAGCATTCTCTGATGTTTTGTGGAACAGGAGATTTTCAACATCCCAGGCTTAGGAGGCAGGGGCATGCACCCTTGATTGTGTTCCACTTTGTAGGTCAGAATTCTCTTCCCACCAGGGCCCTGGCTGCCCCTATCACCCTCCCCTACATCTCCCATACACCTCACCAAGGACCCCAGGTCTTGCCTGAATATATATATCTGCACTCATAAGTGTTTCAGGTTCAACTCGTTTCTAGCATTGTGTGTTTGTTGTGGCTGTAGCTCCCTGGTCTGTGGAGGAGTGAAGTGTTCTCCTGGATTTAGGGATGCAGTTGTACCAATTTTTCTGCTTTCCCTGGGGAAGCAGCTTGACAAAATGTGTTACCTCTTTTGGGAGTGGCACTCTCCTTGCTCCCATTTGGGGGTGGGAGAGAGAGAACAAAATTAAGCCTCTGCTGGTAAGCCTATAAAAATATCAGGTCCACAATTCAGTTTTTGTAGAACTGTTTCTGCAGTTCTTCTTCCTTTCTGTTCACAGAATTGGAACAAGGAAGACCTGCAAGAATTAAAAATAATGTTCTATAGAGTATATAAATGCATATAAGCATTTTGAACATTAGTATATGTAATACAATATGGGAAAAACATTAAAATAGAATTGACATTGGAATAAATACTATGAAATATTTTTATTATTAATGACACCATTTGAAACATGAAGGCCCTGCTTGGTTTCTGTCCTCCCACCAGGTTCCACAGTCATTAGGTCCCAAAGAAAATCACACAGAGGTCTCCAGAAGATTATAAACTGATTGGCCCATTAGCTCAGGCTTCTTATTAGCTCTTATAACTTATATTAACCCATTATTCTTATCTATGTTAGCCACATGGCTCAGTACCTTTTTCAGTGGGGCAGGTCACATCCTGCTTCTTCCATGGTCTGGGAAGGACTGGGAGGAATGGGCTTCCTTCTTCCCAGAATTTTCCTGTTCTTATTGTGCCACCTCTACTTCCTGACTGGTTTTCCCGCCTATACTTCCTGCCTGGCTACCAACCAATCAGCATTTATTTAAAACATAATTGACAGATATAGAATTGTTCTCCCGCGCCAACCATTTGTAATTTGATTTCAACAAAACAATCCAGTTGAGTAAATATTATTGGTTCAAAATGAAAAACAAAAGTTAAATGTCTCTATGCTTCAGGTAAGACAGTCTAACCTGACAATTGTATGACGATAAATTCACACCTATCCACATAGCTAGTCAAGGACATGAGTAGGCTTTGTGTTTAACGCTTTAACTAGCTAACGCATAATTAGAACTCACAACAGATTGCATTTTATGACAGGAGCTCTAACGCTGACAACCAATAGCCCTGCTTTCCGAATACAAGATCCTTCACGTGTGTGGCCACGCTTCCTGAAACCAGCAACACAATGTTCTCTAGTGACAGGAACACCAGCTTCATCCACTCATTCTCCACTCCCACAAAGAAGCTGCCTCCTACACCGGGTCATGTCTCACCCCATCCAATTTCTTAGAATTTCTAAGTCTAGCAGTGCTGAGGACAGCAGGCCCAAGAAACAGGCCTGATATCAAACTGATGTTCTGCTGTCTCCAGCAAGCAGTGGAACCAGTCCTTCTGGATTAGAATCCTAACTCCAGCAAATTCTCTAATCACTCTGGGCCTTGGATTCTTCATCTCTAACATACGGATGTTGATACTAGTGCCCACCTTGTAGGGATATAGTGAGGCCCGGAAGAGATTATGCTGTGCTGACAGGTATTAAGAGCTCCGTAAGTATTACACATTACCCGACTCTAGCATTATTTCTGGATCAAAGCTTTCTGTCAGCCTGCTCTGTTACAGCCAAGCTGCGGGATTTCTCGGCAGCAGCTGTTTGTCACCACATTCCAGGGGCAACTGTGTCTCGCTCTGGCTCTGTTGTAGGGGTTAGGAGTCGGCCACAGCATGTCCATTGTCAAGGTCATCCTTGACACCCAACACATCCTTAGTGGAGGCACCGCAGACAAAGGCCAGCGGGTACAGAACAAGGGCAAGACTGAATGGAGATGATCTGGACTGGATCCAGAGGATCCTTTGTAAAGCTAAAATAATACTTGCCATTTGTAAAGCATTAAAGGAACATCCACTCGGTGTGATGGTCAGTCTTCATGGATAGCTTGAGTGGGCTTAGAATCACCTGGGAGACACATCTCTGAGCATACTGAGAGCATTTCCAGAGATTTTTAAATGAGGAAAGACCTACCCTGATTGTGAGTGGTGCCATCCCAGGAACTGGGATCCTAAATTGAATAATAAGGGGGAAAAGGAAAAAGCCAGTTGATTGTCAGCCTTTATCTTTCTGTGTGTTTCTTGTTTGAAGCTACAATGTGACCCGCAGCCTCAGCCCTGCCACCACACCTTCCCCACCGTGAACTGTACCTTCAAATTGTGAACCAAAATAACCCTTCCATCCCCAAGTTGCTTTCTTCAGAGACCTCATCACAGCAGTGAGAAAAGTAACTAACACAATAATTAAGAATAAGGTTCCAATGGCAAGTGCTTTGCCTATTGAGTATTGTTTATTTTGTACCACAAACATCACTAATTCAGAATATATTCAATTCCTCTCTGCCTGCTCTTGATACTGAGATGAGTTCTAGAGTCAGGCCTGGATTTGAGTCCCATGCATTAGCCAGAATTCAATAACATTTTCTTCAGTACATTAACTGTTAGCCATTCAGTTACTATTACGAACAGTATATGGACCCATTTTGAAAGAGATTTAAGTTACCCTATTCCAGCCCGATACGGCAGACAAGCAACTTCTTTTCCTCCATGGGCTCCCAGGAGGCACTTAACATCCACAGCCTTGACTATGCTCTGCTACAATCACGAGTTTACATCCTGTGGCAATCCCCCTCCAGATTGTGAGGCCCTTGTGGGTAGACCTGCGGCTGTTTGTTGTGTAGTAATGGGTGTCTTCAGTAACCAATCCAGAGCACGATATACTGTGGGCACTTAGTAACATTCCTGGTAGCTAAGAATAACCAAGTGCGTGGGTGTGGGGGAGAAGCAATGTCAAAATTGAATCAAATCCTTTTAGCCGGAAACCCTGTGGACTTGGGCGTGGACCACTTCTCTGTGTATGAATGCGTTTATCTGCATATGAGCTAATGGGTCAGCTCTTTCTGGAATGTATCTTAGTGGAGGCAGCTTACAGGAAGAGTTAGTACACCTCAAGAAAATAATCAGTGTAATCTTCTAACCAATAAAATCAAGCCCCTTACATTCTGTTTAATTTTCTAGGAGTTTTTATATACATATATGTGTTCCACGCACACAGTCCTTCACACGTATACCAGCACTGTATTTTTAACAGCATAGGGTTTGTGAGGATTGAATGGTCTTAAACAACAGTGTTTTATTATTTCTAGCACACCCACCATGGGAACATCCTCAGGGCTCGCACTTCTGCTATTGGAACATTTGTTTTTTATTCTGAATATTTCAGCACATCTATTTACCTGGCACTATATTTAGTACCACAGTGCCAAGATGGCATGTATAAAGACTCAATTGCAATTCCCATCTGATGTCCCTTCCCTCTCCTTTTTACCCCCTTTTTTTATGTCCGCACTCTGAATTCAGCACAAAGTTGGTGTGTTTAATTTAAAAAGAAGTAAAACGCTCCAGGAGACGCCTCAGACCACTGCAAATCACCCACTTTATAGAGGCAGTAAAATTGTGTATCGGATTAGAAGTGATGCTGATCTGAAATTTATGATAACTTTTAATGGCATTATAATTTTTTTCCCTGTGCGCTCCATAACTGCATCGTTTCGATGTACACAGCAGTGAGATGAAATTTGTAAGGGAAGAACATTATCCAGGGAAGCCCAGGGAAGCAAAAAAAAAAAAAAAGCCAGTGGAATAATGCAGTAGCCCCACACGGGCAGATGCAAGCCATTCTTCCCATGCTCCATAGAGAGGCACAAACTCCACAACAACCCTTCAAAATTAAAGGCAGCCTAGGGTCCAGAATTTGTTGGTAAGACTAGGAATTGTAGTAAACTCGACCTTGCTGTGACTGTCTGCTCTATGTCAGTCAGCATTGCTAAGACACTACTCCTTCTCAACTGAAAGAAATCACCATGCCTTCTGAAGTAGTTCAGTGGAACAAATGGTGCTTCCCTGGGCATGCCCTGGCCTGGTTTCCTCTGTGACAGCTCAACTCCCCATTGGTTCCAAGAGGATATGAGGGACTTTCTGAAAGTACCTTAAACACACACCCACAGAGAGAGAGAATAACAGAGGAGAGAGGAAGAAGGGAGACATGGAACTATTTTAAATCCCAACAATAGTGTTTACACTATGCACTAATCTAAAATACAGAAAAACAAATTGTGAGAATGGCTCTCCAGAAAAGCCATGAGAGTCAAGGGAGCATTCTTGGCAACATAGCCCATCCTCAAATCGGGGGTCATGGTCTCTTGGTTATTTCCAAGGACACAAGGCTCATTACCAGCTGGAGCCCTTCAGGGATTGATTTATAAATCTGTTGAACAATGTGTTTGTTACTCATAACACAAGGCATCAAGTGCTGCGCTGTGGGGAAAATGCTTCTAAAAGTTTATATGTTTTCCATTCTCTGACTAGAAAAAACTATACAGCTTCCATGCCAAAAAAGCAAATCTTCAGGAAGTGCACTCTATCTATCTACCTATCATCATCTGTGTGACGTTTTCATCAAGAATATTAGCATGAATTTAATAATGACTTCGTGGCCTGAAAAGTACTCACAGAAGACTGGCCAGAATGTTTTAAAAGTGTCAGCATTGTAAAACAAAAAACAAAAATATAAAAAAATTGAAGCACTCATGCACTTTAAAGGAGATCAGAAGGCTGAGGCAGGAGGATTGCTGTGGATTCAAGGTCAGCCAGGAATGTATAATGAGACCCTGGAGAAAGGAGAAAGGGGAGGGGCTGTTGGTTAAACTGCTGGGCAATTTAATACAGACCTCTCTTAGACGGCCTCATTATATGAATATTAAAGTTTGGGCTGGAGCTTTGCAAGATTATGAGCTTGTTTTGAGATATGAATGCTGAAATATTTAGGCATAAAATGTCAGCTCTTCAGATGACTTCCAAACAGTCCAACAAGGACAGCTCAGGCAGCACTGCAAAAGGGTAACAGCCAGGGAAGCCAGGTGAGGGGTCACCAGGGGTTCATTAACAATCCAGGTGAAAGGTAGGGGTGGGGGGCTCATTAACTTTTTATTTTTCCAGCATAGAATTATTTTCAGAATAAGAAGTTGGGATAAATCATCCCAAAAACATTCCCTCTGGGTAAGATTTTCAGTATCTGACGTTATCTTCCATGTCCTCCACACATTCCTGCAACTTCGACACAAGCAGGCCGCACTTGGTGCCTCTGGAAAGGGTGGGGAAGAGCACCAGCAACCAGGGTCTTGCCAAACTTTGCACTGGGCTCCTTTCTTCATCTATAGAATCAACCCACACAATCGGGTTGTGACAGAGCTCAAGAAGAAAAAACAAACGGGATGACTTCTGTGTTGGAGAGGTTATTTTTAGACTAGTACGCCAATTTACCCTCAGCGATGAGCCCACCCGTTCCTTGAGACAAAAGTAAAACCTCCACAAAAACCGTACAAGGTTCCATCTGTTGGGCACGCGCATGAGCTTGAGCACACGCACCAAGGAAAACTATGAAAACCAAGATGAACGGGTCAGGTTTAAAGTGCCCCCACCCCATGCTGTCTTGAGCATTTCTTACCTTCTGGGTCAAAAACTGAATTCACTGAAGCAGTTCCTGTGCTGGCTTCTTCTGCTTTCTCTAGGACTAAAAGAAGACCAGGGCGCCGAATTCCAGACATCTGGGTTTCAGCAGAGGTCGGGAAGGCTCCAGCACCAACCCCTGCCCCCAGTTCTAGAGCAACAGACCCAAGTACCCTGTTTCAAGTTTGGCTCAGGAGCTTGTTGACTGTAAAAGAGTCCTGCTGCTTCTCTCTCCCTACTTCTCTCTCCCTATCTCTCTCTCTCTCTCTCTCTCTCTCTCTCTCTCTCTCTCTCTTTCTCTCCCAGAAGTTCTTCAGTTGCCTGGGTGGAGGAGCCAATTTAGACAGCCCTCGTCCTCTTGCTTTCTCTGGTTTCACCTGGTGCTGCCAGTCCTGTTGAGTCAATCCACATGTGTCAGCCAGGCCTAATGAATGCCTTTCCTTCTGTGTTAAATTTATATGTGCTTGCTCCCTTGCCCAGACCCCATTGAAGTCATTGTTTCCGGAGATTTCAAATAAAATAAATAAAAGAAAACCAGAATATATCACAGTAAGGCACATAGTGACTGGCCATTTAGTGTAACTCCTTCTTTTTACAGACAATTAAGTGAAACTGAGGCCCAGCGAGGGAAGCCAGTTATTCCAGGTCACACAGCTAATTCCCTGTAAAACCTAAGTTGAAACCCTACATCTGACTCCCATCATGCTCTGCTTCCATTGAAACATGTGACTCTTCTTTGAAGATTATACACATGGTCCTTCAAGAGTCCAAGTGTGTCTTCCATGGAGTGTTTCTATGTTTTTCCTACTCTGGCTGAAAGTCTGCCTAGCAGCCTTTGAGTAGTTAGTCAACCACACAGTCTTAGAACACAACTGGGTCAATACCCAACTATTCTTAAGTAGGTTGGGAAGTTCCTCTTCTCTTGAACATTCCCCATAGTCTATTCTTCACCAACCATGGCCTCTCTTTTCTCTCACAGACAGAAGAAAATTCTCTTCCTAAGGCATACAATTTCCTACCCAGAATTACAAATTCTTTTGAAATCCCTACTTCTCTCTTTTTTCTTTCCCCCAAATGCACTCCTTTCTTCTCTGCTACCTAGAGCTTCTCAGTGCTAAGCTACTGCATGTTCTGAAGGTCTTTGAACACCCAGAATCTGACCTCTGCCACACCGTTTTAACACTGATAGGAATTTCCTGGCTCTGCAGTTTTGATTCTACATCTTCTCAACCTTGAGCTCTTTCAAAGCAAATCTATTTAGTTGTTGGTAGTCGGGGCTAGGTCCTGAGAGCTACCCCTCCCATGTTTGCACATCCTCTGGTGCCACTGTTGCTCAGGGTTTATTAGGCAGCTGTGCTAATAAGACTCCATGAGTATAGGCTCTCTGACATTTCTAAGAGACATAACCTCTCAGCAAACTCCCCTTCCCTCTGGCTCTTACAATCTTTTCTTCCCCCTCCTTCAGTGATCCCCAAGCCCTAAGGGCAAGCCTCGTGTTATAGACATACAGGTGCATGGGATGGGTTGGGAGAGAAAAGGGAAGTGGGGGAATGATGTAATTATGATTTCCAAAAATAAACAAAAATTTTATTTTTAAGAGTATCTTTAAAAAATAAAGGTTAAAGAATAAAAAAAAATAATAATCCTGAGCCTATTCTTTTTTTGTCTCCAGCCTGGTTCTTGGTTTAGGATGGACCCTCACACAAGTTAGAATTTGGGAATAAGAAGACAGAAACCAACAGAATTGCCAAGCTTTTTAATGTACCATTCTGGGTTTGGGATGATCCCAGAAGGCAGCCCATCTCTGATTGAAGTAGCATATGTCAGAGTCCAAACAGGTCCCCTTTTATAGGAGACACATCTCTTCCTTAAGGTTACAGTATCTAGATCCCTGCCACCCAATTCCATTTGCCTCTGGAGGGGTCTTCTCAGAGGGACCAGATTCACCCTCAGACTTGCACAGCTTCCAGAGATCAGCTTCTTTCTCCATGGTGCTATGTGTCACCATTGAAAACACTGGTTCCCTTAATCTTTAATGATTCCTTTTCTTTCTAATGTTCTCTGTCTTATATTCTATGGTGGTTTGAATGAAAATGGCCCCCAAGGTCCATAGAAAATGGCAGTATTAGAAAGTGTGGCCTTGTTGGAGTAGGTATGCCTTTGTTGGAGGAAGTGCATCAATAGAGGGTGGGATTTGAGGTCTATAAACTCAAACAGGGCCTAGTAGCTCACAGTTCTTTTCCTGTTGTCTGAGGATCCGGATGCAGAACTCTCATCTCCTTCTCCAGCACCCATGTCTGCTGAATCCTACCATGCTTCCCAAAATGATGATAACGAACTAAATCTCTGAAACTGTAAGCCAGTTCCTACTAAACATTTCCTTTACAAGAGCTGCTGTCGTCATGGTGACTCTTCACAGCAATAGAAACCCAACTGAGACGTCCCCTCTAGAAAGCCGTCACATATCCCTTTAACATTTCACTATACTTGAGATGTTCTCTATCAGTGAGGCCAAATTGAGCTGCTTATAGTGGATATAAGAGAGGAAAATGCAATCAGGGTGTATTTATCTCCTTTTCAACCATATGACCTTCACTGTGTTCATACCTTAGTTCCCTTTCCCTATAGTATTTTCTAGAGTCACAGTTAGCAACAGAAAAATAGTGTGTGCAAAATGTTTAACTTAGTATCTGACACTTAGTATATAAGATAACAACAACACAAAACAATAAGTGCTTCTGTATTACACTACCACCCTAAACAGGAACATGGAAGCAGGTGAGTTTGTTCTCTCACTTATTTCTTTGTATTCTTTGGTTCTACATAAGCCTTAGTACATTCTTGAAAAAAAAAACATAATTTTGGCTGACTCTTATTTTGCTTTTTGGTTGGTTGGTTTGGTTCAGTTTGTGTTTGTTTGGCCAATCATTTGTTTGTTAGTTTTGACATATAATCTCTTTCTTGTAGCCCCAAGCGGCCTCCAACTCACCATCCTCCTGCAGCTACATTCCAAGTGCTGGGATTACAATTGTGCACCACAAAATGCATCTGGCTTTGTACTTTTAACTCTTTTTGTTTCTCCCTGTTCATTTAGCTGCCTCTGGGACCCTAGCTGAAAGGGAATTGTCCTGCTAAGTCTGTGTAAGAAGAAGGTAGAAGAAGACATAGGATAAGGTAGAACAAGAAGAGAAAGAAAGTCCAATTTGGAATGGATTCTGCCAAAGCAGTCTGTGTGATCAAAGTCCATCAAATTCATTCTCCACTGCGCCCTCCTGAGGCTATGCCCCTACACAGCAGCCTTCTTCCAGAGACACAATGCTCCAACACAGTGCTCTCTGCTCTCAGGCCTCAGGGTCTTCCCCGAAGATGTAGTGAATGATGAGTGGACACCTCAGACTTTCTCTGAATGATTCCTCTTTACCTAATTATCTACCAAGAGGGAAATAGGATGTATTTGATCAAGTCTGGCCAGTGCGTTCCTTGTCTAACCCCATTAGTCTCGGTGATAGGAAGGATTCCTAAAGCAATTAAAACAATGTTCTCCCCTGAGGGCTCTGGTTGAAAACCGTCTTCCACGGTGCTCCTGCAGCCTGATTATCTCAAGGATGAGAATGTCCCCATCAGGGCTGGGCAGTGAGTCCTTTATAGAGAGGCAGAGTGTGCTCTGGTGCCAGCAAACTGGGATCAGACCTCACTTTAGCCACCAGTTTTCAGAAACCATGAACCCCCTGATGAGCACTGCCATGAAGGCGTGGTGCGTTCCTGGCTAGATCGCTCTCACGGTTCCGTCTTCCAGATGTAGATTGCATGTGCTACATGCCAGGTGGATAGACTCTAGCCCACGGAGAACTCCAGTGACCCACGAAATGCCTTCAAAGGCATTAGCCCATTTGGGAAGCCTTTAGAAGCCCATTAGAAATGTCAGTGCACACTAAAAAAGCCGCCGATCCGAACGCGCTGAGGCTTAACCTCATTAAACTGTTGCCGCAACACAGGGTCAAAGTTATCTTGCTTCCAGATTCCTTTCCTCTCGCCAATCGCTGAGAGGCCATTTTCTTTCTAATTAATTTCATCTAGATGAAACCCGCACAAATGTCAGCACAACAAATTAAGACTTATTGATTATTGGCTTTTTAAAAATAGTTAATGGTTCTGTCCAAAGATAGAATATTTTAGGGACATCAGCGAGACAGTTCAGCTCAGGCTGCTTCTGGGTTTTTGGATGCTGAAAACAGTATCCTAAGCATCCTCTGCAGACCCATCTCATAGTTTTTATCAGAAACCTTATACTTATTTTACAGTCATAAATATAAAAAAAGTCAGAATTGGACACCAAAGCAAGTGCCCTCTGACCCTTACCTGTTCTATGTGGGGCACCAGAGATAGACCACTTTCATTAACCCATTCTATTCTCCCTTCAAACCTTCAAATATTGGGAGGTTAAATTTGTTCACCAAGATGACTGATATGAAAATAAAAGATAAAACTCAAGTTTCTTCTCAGAAATCTTCATCTTCAGGCTCAAGGTGACAGGATGGATGTCATAAACCAGTGAGAGGACAGTCTCTCAACAGACCTGACAGACTCCTGCTTTGCATAAAGACAGTTGTCAGAGGAACACCAGCCCTGACGACCACTCTCAGAAGGATGCAAACTAGTTCAAAGTATCTGTATATGCCTTTTTTAAAACTTGGAAACGAGGCTGGGAGGTGGTGTATGCCATCACTTGGGAAGCAGTGTGGATTCATGGAATCTGGGCTGTCCGATAAGACCCTGTCCCACATACATTAGCTTTCCGATGAGACCCTGTCCCACATACATGAGCAAGCACAGAACCACAAAGCCTCGTGAATTCTGGGTGTGGTGCAGCTGGCACCCTGTCCTTCATTTGGTTTGTGAACTTTCTAGGAAATCACGGGGTCCCCTTTGCTGGGGGAAAATCAGGAGCAAAGAGAAGCAAATTGCATCAAAGATAACATCACACGACGAAGTAACATCCAGCTCCCAGTTCTGAAATACTTTAACGAGACCTTTTTGTAATGTTATCCAGTTCATCAAGAGCTTTTATTTTACCAATTAAGTATATCCAAAGCCTACAAGTAATGTTCCTAAATAGGAGAAAATCAGGCTCACGATCTACACAGGTAAATTGCTGTGGGGAAGAGATTTATACCACCTTTCTTTTCTTTTATCCTACTCAAATGTTTCAATTTGTCAGGGAACAACAGTACGCTCTCTTCCCACATTCATTCTGGAACTGTGATCATTCTACCTTCATCTATCACTTAGATCCAGGACAGGGGTCATAGGGACCATCTAGTCCAACCCATCACTTTATAGCTAAAGCCCTGAGCAGCTTCTACGTGCTCTAGGAAACAAGATTGGAAGGGATCCATATATGTGTGACAGGATTTGCATTTCACTATCCAATGCAGTTTTTCTATCACATGTCCAAGACTACAGGTCAATTAAAGATGTCAAGTTAAGTGATGTCAATGCAGGAAAGCCAACAAATCCAGCATAGAAAAGAAAAACCTGAGAGAATTCACTGGACTCAGCCCAGGCCTAAAAAGACCAGACAATGTGAGATTCGTGGTACTGAAACAGAGAGGTCCCAGCTGAATTACAGTATAGTTACGTCAAGTCTCAGAAAACATCTCTCATGCCAGATGAAGGAATAAGAACTTCTTATGAGCTCCTCATGGAGGCCTTTCATTTTAAAGGAGACTTTAGAAATGAAGACATGGAGACAGGGATAAGTACCTGATGCCTGGATCACTGCAGCAGGGGACTGGACTCGTTGATCTTGACATCCCAGAGAGCTCAAGAGGAGCTTTCTTCTCATGATTTATGTTTACGTTTGCATTTATGTTCTGCCATCAATGCCATAGCTCAGGGATTGCTTTAATGAATCAACAATAAACTTAAACATGATAATAATGTCATCAGGAGCAGAAAGTGGTGCTGGTTTATGGCAAGGCCTTAATCCATGCTGCAGAATTGGTCACAAAAGACAAGTTCTCTTGTTCTGATTTGTCAAAGTTGGTAAGTGTGGGAGTCTAAGCCTCCACCTTGAGTGAAGCTGGCTTCCTTAGCTGCGCTGGGTCAGACAGATACATCTCCAATTCACACTCTTGTTTACCTCCTTTTAGAGACTACATGCTTCATACATATTGTGTATTCCTTGAGCAGCATGTTGAAGTGGCAGGAAAGGAATTATTGGCACAGAGATACCACATATCTTGAAAGAGTCACTATGATTTCTCAAGACTATTTAAAACCAAAATCAGATTCAAAGTCATCTGCAATAAACGAGTGGGCAAAAAAAAAAATGCAGCTGGCTACCATAAACCAAGCCTGATTACCATAATTTATAAAAATGAGCTCTGGTGGGATGTTGAGTTCAGCTGAGCCAGCCATGTTGACTGGCCACATAAACTCTGCCTGAAAAGTAATTGTTGTCAGTTCCTTTCCCTGCGCCAGTCTCAAGCCTGAACCTACCGTACTTTTGCTAAAAGGACGTGCAATCTGCATCGTGTACAGACTCCCAAAAAGAAATAAAAATGTTAATGAGAGTGTTTGCAGATCTGACCCAACACAGCCACAAAGACAAGGTACAAAAAGAGGTAACAATGGAAAATCTGTTTCTGGTGTCCTCCGGAGTGTGCCTGGTGGTCAACGTCTATACATGCGAACAAGAAAGGGAAACTCATTAATCCAACCCCGGAGTCATGACTTTGATGTGCCAAAGAAGATAGAATTAGTACAGACTTTTGAGGGGTTGTAGGATGAGGACAAGATACTGGTAGTACTTCCTAAGGTTTCTCAAGGAGGAGATTAATTGATACCTTGTGGGGTTTATTTTTAAGAGTAAATGACCATGTTTTGTTCCCATACAAATTAATTTAGATATGTGTACCTGACAGAACAGAAGTCATCTGTTGACCAAAGAAGTAGATCATGAGTATGCAAGGCCCAGGCTCTTCCTGTAAGCATTAAGAGAGCTACACAACGGGTCGATGTCTAACAACACATGCTGGGAGCAGAGAAGAGCAGCCCGAGTGCAGTGAAGGCTGGGAAAAGAACAGTTTCATCACATCATAACACTACATTTTAAGCCCGCATTAAGTTTCTTTCATATTGTCTGAATTCAAATACAGCTTTGTTCTGTGGCTCACAGTCACTAGACTAACTCTCTCTCTCTCTTTATCTCTCTCTCTCTTCCGCCCTCTGCCTCTTCCTCCCTATAACTTTAGTACATCTCCCCATCCCATGCCCCATATTCCAATTGAGTAGGAAGAGTAGAAATATCCAGAGCCAGCAAGATGGCTTAGTGGGTAAAACCACCTACTGCCAAGCCTGATCACCTGAATTTGCTCCCTGGTACCTACATGATGGAAAGAGATACAGGGTCATTTATCCTGACTACTGAGTGTTTGGTACGCCCTTCAATGTTCCACTAGAGGCAGATGTCTCCCTTCCTTCACACATGGGCAGCCTGCTCAGGAGTCCTCTGCTGCCTACAGGTAAGTCTCGAAACATCTTGCACAAGAAGTCTCAAGGCTTCCCCCTAAAAAATGACTTCCGTCACCTTTACAGCTTGATCTCCAGTCTGGAGGAGCTAATTGTGTCAGTTCCACCCTCGTTTTTGTCTGTGCAATGTTTCCTCGATACGGAAAACTTTATTCCTCTCCTCCCTCCAAAGAGAGGCCAATGCTAAATTTTTTTCCTAGACCTCTCTCCCTACATGTCTAAGCTGACTCCACAATGTCTCTGGAGCCTGAGTCTGACCAACTATATTTTAAATCCCTTACAATGTAGAAGCTATCCTTACAAGTTATCTGTTTCTTCCGTCTTCTTTGCAGCTCCTTACCATTACACCCGATGTTAGGCAACTGGATTAATGATCAGTAAACCAATTCCTTCCTTGGATATTTCAGCAAACTTCAGTTTATTCCATCTAACAGCCTCCTTGTGCCTGACGGGTGTCAAGCAGAGGCTATGACCTGGACATGTGAGCAAGGGTTGTCCTTTTTTTTAGTCCACATTGAAGCCTCACAGTGGGTAGAAAGGATAGTTACTGGGTGGAAGCAGATCCTGGTTTTTCCTCTCACATAACCTTGAGTAGTAGGGAGCTCAGGGGGGTTTTGGCTCAGTGTATAAAAAAGTAAAACACATCTAAGAGAAAACTTGACTTTGTCTGTCTGAAAAAAAATTAATAAATAAGTACTTGGGCCTAAAGAGAATCATTCAAGTATAAATAGCCAAGGTCATTTGTTTTAAAATGTGTGACCCAAAGCACAGTAGAGCTGACCCTGTTGATGGAGGTGTGGGTGAGTCAGCCCAAGAATGTGAGCATGGGAGATCGGTTCCCGCCCCTCATTTGCCATATGGTAGCATGGGCGAGGGAGAGATGCCTCCCACACACATGTGGAAGGTCGGAGAGCTGACCCAGAGAGCAGGAGAGCTGTCCCTGTCCCTTACCAGCTGCAGCACTTAGGAGAGTGCTTGGGTAGAGCTGCCCTGAGGATGTGAAACAGGAGAACTGGCCCCACCCATTGCTCCTTGCTCCTTGGATGAACTAGCTAGGGCAGTGCTGGAGAGTTCACCCTGGTGGTGAGGAGAATGACCAACCCTGCAACCACCCAGAACCAGGGTTATGAGAACCCACCCCAACATCTCCCCATCTATGATCTGCTGAAGCACGTGAAGGGAATGGTCCTGCAGACCCAAAGCTGCAGGTCTCCACGGGAACAACAGGATAAGCAAGAGGAGTCCCATAGAGGGCCCAGCATCAACAGTATAACAGAAATTAGAGGCCTCGAACCAGACCTCGAACATGACTCTTTCAATGAACACATTCAAGTGAAGACATATGGACTAACAGGTAAACTGTGTGACTCACTGTACCACACTACAGCTTCCATGATGAGGTTTTTCTTTTTTCCTTTTTTTCTTTTCTCTTAAATTTTGTTTTGTTTTGTTTTGTTTTGGAGGGAGAGGTTGCAGGGGCAGAGGGAGGACAGGAAGGGATGGGAACATGGGTGGGATCAAGATGCATGATGTGAAAGCCACAAAGAATAAATAAAAAGTTTAAAAAAAGAAAAAAATGTATGGCCCAAACTGAAAATTTATATTTCCATATGGAAATAGTTGCCAAGTTGTTACATATATTTCTTCCCTCAGTGAATGTTTATTATGTGATTTGGCTAACCTGAGAAGGGACTGATGGCCATGATGGAAGGGCTTCCAGCCATCATAGAGCTTCCGTCATATATTTTTAAATCACTTGTCGAGAATTTTTTAAAATGACTTTGGAGCTCTTTAAGTCAACGAATAATTACTGAGGTCATCAATGGTGTATCCTCTAGGTTCTTAGGATACATCATAAACAAAACAGAGATCCCTGTCCTCAGGAAGCTAATAGTCTGCCTGAGTGCGCGTAACCAACAACAAACGTGAAGATAAGAATTTTGTAAACTCCATTAGGATAAATAGGTGCTATGAGAGAGGGAGGGAGGGAGGAGGGGAATGAGAGAGAGAGAAAGAAAGAAGAAGAAGAAGAAGAAGAAGAAGAAGAAGAAGAAGAAGAAGAAGAAGAAGAAGAAGAAGAAGAAGAAGAAGAAGAAGAAGATAGGGATGCATCTGAAGTTTTGGGGGAACCCCAAGGAAGCAGACTCCAGACTGAAGTGGAGCCATGGATGTGAAGCAAGAGGAATATGGGGATGGTGTAGCCCTGTGGCCACGGATAACTACTAAGAAGGGAGCCACTAGGGACTTGGAACTCAGGAAAATGTCTGCATTGCTACAATCTGAGAATAATCTATCGGGAGGAACAAGCATGGGAGGGCAGGAAGAGAGCCAGGTGGGAATCTCCAATTAAGGAACCTCAGCCAGGCTGGGGGGCTTGACTCAGTATGCTCCCCAGGTAGTTACTGGAAAGGAGTCAGATTGTTGGTGGCGGTGTTCCATACAGAGAATAAGAATAGCATTATTCCCTATATTTTGTAAGAATAAAATAAGAGGAAACATTTAGAGTGTATAACAGGGCCTAGCAGATATAGCAAGTGCCTAGTAACAGATCATAATAATTACTAATACTATTGTCAATGGCCCTAGGAGTGAAAATAACTCTCACATGCTAACAGAAAGGCTTGAAAACGACATTTGAATTTAGGCCTCAGAGGGTAAGTCCTTCTCTTCTTCCTTTCTCCCACAATGCCTCTGTTTCAAAACCAGGAAACCATGATGGCCCACTTTTCAGAAAATGCCTGCATTGGTATTGACTGTCCCTGATCTCCTGCCCCCACCCCCAATGCTTTACTTCTGCTCTTCCTGTATCCCCAAATCAAGGCTATGGAGTAAGCAGGCCAACTTAAGGCAAGGCTGGATACCCTCTGCTATGGCAGCTAACTCCTTTGAGGCTGCCTATAGCCAGAGAAGGGTCAGGGGACTGGTAGTAGACCCCAGAGCCATTGCTAAGGCACCCACCTAGCTTGTCCCAGGAGTTCCTAGATGGCCCTTGAGAAACAAGCTCTGGTAACAGCTTAGCGCACTCAATTCACTGACTGTGGGGTGGACAGAGGCAACCTCCTCCTGCTTCTCTGGTTTGCACCAGAGAGAGTGCAGTCAAGTGGAATTGTTGGAGAGTACTTTAGAGAAATTTCGCCAAAAGGGAAAGTGGAGATGGTCTCTTTTTTTAATTCCCTACCAAAAGAAAAAAAAATCTCTAGAACTTAAAATTATTTTAATCAGCTAGAAAACATACATGGGCTTTACAGCTCCCAGACAGCTTGCACAGGCCCCGATAAATGCCTATCGCTCATTTGCATACGCTAACAGCTACACTTTAATCAGCCCCCTAATCCCTGATGGTATTAATGAATTTTTTATGCCTTTTTTTTTTAGTATCATGTTTGCTAATTCAAGAATGATCAGCGGCTTCTGTGCGCCTTTTTTTATGCGGGAAATAATGGGTGAGCTGGGTACTCCTGTTATCCCGCTCTCACAAATAATTAAGACTACAAAGGGTACAAATCAGTTTGAATGCGGAGCACAAAGGCACCGGCTCTGCAAAGGCCGGTCTCTGTTTCTGTTTCTCCCTTCCCACCCCCCCCTTCCCTCCCATTTTCATTTGTTCCTTTCCTCTGCTAAGAGGTGGTCAGGCAGGACGCTGGCCAGTCGAAAATGCTTCCCTCTCCAGCCGTCTCCAGCAGGAGGGGCTGCAGCACGATGGGAGCTTTCATTGAGGTGGGCTGGACCCCTCTCAAAGCTGGTGAACAGTAACTGCAGAAGACCAAAAGAGACAGACAGACAGACGGACGGACGGACGGACGGACGGACGGACAGACGGACAGGGAGGTAGACCGGGAAAACGTTCTAACTGGTGTCTCCTGTTTTCCACCTGCCTTTTTGGTTTCACTTGCCTGGTAAGAAGCTGGTAGGATCCTGGTGTGGCCAGAATAAGGGAGATGACAGCAGCGTCTTCTCCTGCCTTAGGCTTTGCTCTGAGGTCCCTCGGGCAGCTTGGTGATGACCGGTCAGGTTGGCCAGATATAAGAAATAGGAAAGGAACACCAGGGTTCATACAACTCTAGCTGGACCAAAGTTAAGGCCAAGACTATATTTTTTTTTCAAGCAAAACTTTTTTATTTTCTTTAAACAATTTTAAATTTTTTTAACAATTTTAAATTAACTAAACACATATGAATATTCTTAATCAGCTGTTCTTTTTTTCCCATACATTGTTTTGTTTTATTTTTTCCATTCAAGAACATAATTAAAGATAAAAAAATTTTTTTTTCCTTTCTTCCCCTTCTCCCGGTCCCCTCCCACTACCCCCCCACCCCTCCTCCCTCCCCCTTCTTCCTTGAAAGAGGGCATGGTGCCCTGCCCTGTTGGAAGTCCAAGGCCCACCCCCATCCCAGACATCGAGGAGGACACCAGAAAATGGAAGGATCTCCCATGCTCCTGGATTGGAAGGATCAATATAGTAAAAATGGCAATTCTACCAAAGGCCATCTATAGATTCAATGCAATCCCCATCAAAATCCCAACAAAATTCTTCATAGACCTTGAGAGAACAATAACTAACTTTATATGGAAAAACAAAAAGCCCAGGAT
>PVIU01021723.1:0-30942 GCA_004026605.1 Ondatra zibethicus
CACAAATGCTTTTGTAGTATGATTGGACTTCTCTTGGGTATATTCCCAAGAGTGGTATTGCTGGATCCTGAGGTAGGTTGATTCCCAATTTCCTGAGAAACCGCCACACTGATTTCCAAAGTGGTTGCACAAGTTTGCATTCCCAACAGCAATGGATGAGAGTTCCCCTTACTCCACATCCTCTCCAGCATAGGGAATCATTGGTGTTTTTGATTTTGGCCATTCTGACAGGTGTAAGATGGTATCATTTGAGATCTTTCTTAACTTACTAACTCTTCAATAGTCCCTCCTGAAGGGAGCTAACTTTTGCTCTTCCACGAAATTATAATATTAAATATGCCACAGAAAACTACTAATAAATACAAAAGAAATATTCTTATTTTTTTCTGTAACTCAATAGATAGACTGATAGATAGATAGATAGATAGATAGATAGATAGATAGATAGATAGATAGATAGATAGATAGATAGATAGATAGATATAGATAGATAGGCAGGCATATAGATAAACAGGTAATATGGAAATTTATTCTCAAAGCTTTCCAATTCTTTCAAATGGCTAATCTGTCCTTTGATTAAGTCATTCAGGACTTGAATTTTTCACTCTTACTTAACATACTTCCAGTTCTGCAGTAGCCACTTTTACATTTTAAAAGGAAGAAATAATGAAATTATAATATGAATATAAATGAAGATTAAAGATGATATCATCAGCATTTTCAGTAACCACCAATGTTATTTTTACTGAACTAGAAACACTTTTCATTCTATGTAAAGCATTTAAACAAAAACAGGGATGCACTTGTGTTGTTATTCTTTGTCCATCATATCAATGTTTCATATTCAAAAGCATCATAGAAATATGAGTTGTCTTTTACTGAAAGTTCAGGGGTATGTCACAAACATAACAGATCATTTGCTTGAGCCTGTACCATTTATGCTGATGCAGGCAGTAATGGAAATTTAATGCCAGGTTTTCACCAGTCAGGTTGCTAAGCTGCATATATCTGACTTGAACTGCTCCAATAGCTCCGAATGTTCAAGCTGTAAACCCTGAAGGCAGGAATCATTTCCATGAGCTGCCGCATGGCACAGCATGCATACACAGCACATAGCAATCAGCATCAGATTTTCCTGAAATGAAAACCAATATTGCTTTTGGACACCATGTATAAACAGACATATCCCAGCACACTTTATGTGTTCATCAATATGTACCTTTTCCCCCATTTATTTTCTCTCACAGCAAAGCAATTGAAAAGATATTTCATTGTCTCATGAACATTCTGAGGAACACAAGAATTTGTTTCAAGATCTTTATTTTTCAGGTAGATTCAGAGGAAATTATTGCACACATATTTACGTATTTTTGTAAGAGAGATGATCCACAGATTACTGGTTGATTATCCTATCATTCATAGCGCATTATGTGTGAATCCAACAAATTTGGGAGATAGTCAATTATGACACATTTCCAAGCCTAAGAAATATGACAAAATTAAATTCATTCAAATCTGATGTAGAATTCCCCTCTGTATGCAGTGAATAAGTTTTATTAGCATTGGTTAATAAAGAAGCTGCTTCAGTCTATAGCAGGGTGGAATATATCAAGATGGAAAATCAAGCAGAGACAGAGGAGGAAAGAAGGCAGAGTCAGGGAGATGCCATATAGCTGCCAAAGGAGGCAGATGCTGGAACCTTGCTGGTAGGTAAGAGTCTCATGGTGATGCATAGATTAAAGAAATGGGTTAATTTAAGATATAAGAGTTAGTTAATAAGAAGCCTGAGCTAATAAATCAAGCAGTGTTGTAATTAATATAGTTCCTATGTGATTATTTGGGTCTTAGAGACTGGGAAATGAATGAGCAGTCTCCAGCTACACACATCTGAGGATAATATGCTTCAGTCTAACGCAATTTATGCTCCCTCAAGCCCATTATTTTTAGTGTAGTATTTCAATTGGTTCATTTAAATAGGAAGCAAATGTACTTACCTCTTCTTAGAAAAGACTTTTAGGAATAATTTTACTAGTGGCCTTATTGTTCCCCATTTAAGATCTGAAGTTCAGTATATAGATAACTGTTACTTAGAAAAGAAAAGGAAAAGGAAAAGTCTAGAAACATTTTTGTTGGTTTTACTTTACTTACATGTTGTAAAGCTGCCTTTCTTCATTCATTCTGACAACGTCCTTCCAGCAAGACACAATATGAAGGCATTCTCAGATACTTTTCTTTCCTAAATCAGATATCTTGAAGTTACTACCTTCTGTTGTTTAAACATAACTAACTTTGTTAATCCTTCTACTTCAGTGCCTATATAATAGATACTCAGGAGACTGAGCTAATAAATTTTAAAAGTCTACATCTTATTTCCTGTTAAAATAATTACCAAGTCAATCCTTATTTACCATCCTTATTCCTGATATTTTGAAATTAATGAAATATATAGATGTTATAAATTTTAACTTTGAACATGATAAAATTTTAAAATTTGTATGCATATTTTTTCTAAATCTCTGTTTTTAATTTTAATTGAAAACAGAGTCTTCTCTCATACAGTGCATCATGACCATAGTGACCCTTCCCTCCTCTCCTCCCATTCCATCCCTAGAATTTCCCCCAGATTCTGTTCCTATCCTTTTCCACCTCAGAAAAGTGCAGGCCACCAAGGGATGATAACGAAAGAATACAATACAAGATATAGTGGGACAAGGCAAAAGTTCTCATACTAAGTCTGGACAAGGAAACCCAAAAAGGAAAGAGTTTCAAAAGCATGCAAAAGAGTCAGAGATACATCTGCTCTCGCTGTTAGGGGTCCTATAAAATCACCAACATAACAACCATAACATATAAGCAAAGGACTTTGTGCAGACCCTTGTAGTCTCTGTGACTGTCTCTTCAGTGTCTGTGAGTGCATATGAGACCTGATTATCTGATTCAGTGGATCATGCTCTCCTATACTCATATCAATTGTTTTATAAAATAAGATGACTATAAGCATATTAATGAGCAAATCCAAGAGATAGTCTCTTAAAATTGATTGTATATAAGGGTCATAATTTGTCTCCTAAAATGTTTGGTTTGGTTTTGTATTATAATCCCACTTAACTTAAATAACCAATTGTTAAAGCATATAAATCCATTCTTTAGACTTCTGTCTTCAGTAAAACTAAATCATGTTTAATTTTATCTGTCCATATTTAATAATCTAAATTAATATTGCATGAGTGGAACACATACATTTTACTTGAGAAAATATATTTTACTTTTAGAAAAATATTTTTGATAACTTTGAAAATATCTATATATTATAAATATGTTATATTATTATTGTTATTACATTATTACAAATTATTCTCCTATGGCTGTTATATAGCTCTTCTAAAGAGCAGGGTATAATTCTTAAATTATGTTTGCCTGGGACTGAAGAGATGATTCTGTACATAGTAACAATGACTTTTTGTCTGAAGGACCCACGTTCGATACTGGAATAGTTTTCTAGTGCTGTTAATATTTTTCAAGGTATATATAGTTTGCATTAAAATTTCATGTCTGAAATAAGAAAATATTAGCAATTTATTTTTTTTTTTAGAAAATCTGACAACTTTCTACTTGAAGTGCATAAACCCAATCTTATTTGCATTAATGTGGATGGCTCTCCAAATGTAGATAGCTGGACTACTGAGTGTTTTCCTGCTATGTATAGGACACATTTTGAAATCTGCGTCTGATCTTTTACACTACTATCTTTGCGGGAGTCTCTAATACTGTGGCTCTAACTCAGTATTCAGCAGGGAAAACTGGTATAACAAAGCCTGAGAAATCTTTCCAGCTGTTTTACAGCCACTGAATCAAGCCAATAAGTAGGATAACACTGCAAAGACAGAGAAAAGTCAATACGTGTCTCTGCATGCAAATCAGATTTCCTAAAATATTTTAATTTTGTCAGCTACTGTTGTATTTGTATTCATCATTGTACATGTCTAATTATATTTGAATTATATATGTATCAGATTATATTATAGATTAAAAAATCAAATAAGATATTTACTATTTAGGGGATTGAATTTAACTATATGATAGCTTTAGAAAATGACATTTTTGTATTAATGAAAATTTTAGTACATACAAATACTACCAAGCATAAACTATCTGCATGCCTAACATCTACCTTACTTATAAAAATGAGCTCTGTGAAAGTTTAAGAAAATACTATATGATTTTGAAAGAACTACCTAAGAGTCAAGAGAATTTTATGGCATTCAGGACATGTAATAACTATATTTTCATGTGTTTAGACAAAATAGGTATAAAATTCGGCAGTGTTTTAATATGGAGGAAATGAAAAATTGCCTTAGAATTGGCAAATTCCAAAACTGCATTAAAGGTTGGAATGTAAAACGAGAAATGGGCAACATGGAATTCCAAAGATAGCTGATTTAGTTCCAAAGATCACAGCCAAATAAATGATAGAAAAAGTCAGTACAGGTGGAATGTCAGCCTAAATAGGGCTCCACTCACAATAAATTGCAGATGAAAAGTGGAGGTTTCTATTTGGAGCATTCCCCTAAATTTGGCATGGAACTCTGCACTTAAAAAGTTCAAATATATTTTTGCTTATATATCATCTATGCATTTTTGCTTTTACATTTATAGCAATAAAGTTATTTTTTAAGAAATATTTTAGCAAAACCTGGCCTTCTTTCTTAAATTAATACAGTTTTCCCTTCTAAACTGAGAAATACTTGCTATGTTATAGTTAGGCAATTGTTACTTTTTGTACTGTCAGTTATTTTATAGATTCATGAACTCCACAAAGACATGTTTTTAATGCTAATCCATGTGTGCTATCTATTTTCACCTTTGCCTTCCTTTTTTAAAAATCATTTTCCATCTCCATTATTCACATTTATTCTGCAGGCTATCTTATTCCCAAGTTTATGTACTATGTTACATGTTCTCAAAAAAATTAGGAAATACACATATTTGTACTTCAAAATCAATCTAAAAAGGGCATGGTGTCCTGCCCTGTTGGAAGTTCAAGGCTCACCCCCCTCCCTCCCGGCCTAGGAAGGAGTGCATTCAAAAAGACTCAGTTCCCAAAAAGATAATACATGCAGAAGAGATAGGTCCTGGTGTCATTGTTGATGGGTTCTCCATCCGCCAACTTTCGCCGCTACATTCAGAGAGTCTGGTTTGATCATATCCTCATTCAGTCCCAGTCCAGCTGGATTGGTGTGCTCCCATTAGTTCAGGCACCATGCCCTCTTTCAAGGAAGAAGGGGGAGGGAGAAAGGGTGGGGGGGTAGCGGGAGGGGACCGGGAGAAGGGGAAGAAAGGTAAAAATTTTATTTCTTTAATTGTTTTTGAATGGAAAAAATAAAACAAAACAATGTATGAAAAAAAATAAAAAATAAAATAAAATTATTTATAGTGAAAAAAACACACACACACAAAAACAAAAACAAAATCAATCTAATTGAACAGCTATACTTTCTAACCAGTATCTGTTGCTGTTTGGGTTCTAAATTCTGCTACATTAACAGATATGCAATGAGGATTTGCCTCCAAATAGTTGAGGAGATGCTATGCTTTCTTTATGCTACAAACACTTTTAGATTTATGTATATGGTGCTCAGTAGTTAAAGGCATTTGAGACTCTTCCAGAGAACCAAAGTTCTGTTTCAATACCATATTGTGCAGTTCACTATTGCCTATAACTCCAGTTGCTGTGGATTCAACTGCAGCGCACAATGCCTGTCTGCGCTCTATGTGCTACCATACAGTTCGTGAGCTTCGGGCAAGGGGCTGGAGATCGAAACACACAAAGACACACAGAGACAGCACAGACAGAGAGACAGGGACACGGACCTGTAGTCACTGGTAAGAAGCCTTTATTCAATAGCACCATGGAGGCTTATATACCCAACAGTCGGGTGGGCCAACAGGTGAAAATTTTATCCTCTGATCCTCAAGGCAAGGCAACACGTGCTCGTGAAGCACAGCTTTCAGTAATTCAAATCAGAAGTAAAGATCTCTAGTAGGGAAGAGCAGCTGGAGGCCAGGACTCCAAATGATCCCAACATTCAACATCCTCTTCCATTAATCATGGGCTCATATGTGACATATATACACACCATTTTATATACACATTTAAATAATACAATTTAATTCCTAAATATTTTTAAATTATTTATATATCAATGGACACTGTTTATAATTTTTAATTTTGAATTTAATTAGTCCTTGAATTACAATAGAGTCTGGTTATGTTCCTACCCACTCCCATTCTTCGTAGATGCTTCACCTTCTCTATACAAAAATCCTAGCCATTTTTGTTTCTTTTTAAAACCCACAAAATACAATTAGAAATATCCATATATTCATGGAAGAATGGACTACCATAAGAGCATGATCAACTTATCATGGATATATCCTTAAAAAAGGCTGGACTCTCCCTCTCCATGTAGCTATCAATTGTCAATAGTGCTTTGGCTAGAGGAACATCATGCCTATCAGCCCTCTCTATCCTGAGATTTAATCTGCCTTGTGCTCTTGGAGGGCATGCACATTCCATCAAAACCACCGTGAGTTCATACATGCAGTTTCCCTGCTTTGTCTCAAATACACTGTTTGCTCCCAGTTATCCAATGCACTATTTTCTTGTAGTTTCACATCTTATGAACCCTCATGTCCAGTGATCCCTGAACCTAGGGAAAAGTGCTTGCAATAGATATGTCTCATTTAGGGTTGAACTCTTTTTAGTCTTTTATTCTCTGTAATCTGGACAGTTTTGGGTTTCTTTGTTAATCACAATCTGCTGTGAAAGAGATTTATGTGAGTAAGTTTTTGGCCCTACAAGGTGTGTGTGTGTGTGTATGTGTGTGTGTGTGTGTGTGTGTGTGTGTGTGTGTGTGTGTATTCTTGTGGAATGGTAATCAAATCTAGTAAGAAGTTGGTTGCTTGCTCCCATGTCACTGGTGCTATTATTTCACATTAATTCTTTGTGAATTTCACATCATACATCCCAATTCTACCCATCTCCCTATCCCCTTAACAGCGTCTCCCCTTTTAACTCTCCCAAACAAAGCAAAATTTAGAAAGAAATAAAAACCACAAAAGAAAAAAAAGGACAAACAATATTCTCACATGGAAGCTATATCTTTCAGTATTCATTTTAGCGTTTTATATACTGCATTTTAATCTCTATTCTCTTGAATGTTCCTAGTTCCCCAAACCGCTAATTTCATGTCCTTTGTTGTTATTCAAAATGAAGCCAGATATCTGCAAATTCAAATTTAACATACACATATTAGACAAAACACTATTTTCCTGTCAGAAACTGTGTTACCTCACTCAGAATTATTGTTTCTAGTTCCATATATTTGCTGGAAATTAATTTTTCTCTACAGATGAATGCTATTCTATTTTGCAAATATGCACATTTTCTTTGCTCATTTATTATCTGATAGACTAATCCATTTCCCCTCTATCCTCAGTAAGGAAGCAATGAATATAGAAGAATATCTATATTCTTCTAATAATTGTGTGTATATATGCACACAAATGACAGGCAAATGAATATGGAGATATCATGGAGTATTTCTGCTCTTGTATTTTGAAGAAGCTCACACCCATTTCCATAATGGATACATCAGTGTTCATATCACCATAAGTGAATGAATGCCTCCTTATTTACAGTCATGTATGTATTGTGAACAAATGCTTCCTCATTCCCACAGTCACACATGCATTGTGAATGAATGCCTCCTGATTCCCACAGTCATTCATGCATTTGCCATCATTTTTTTTAAACTTAAATATTTTGATTTGAGAAGGATAAAATCTAAAGTTGACTTTAATTTTGTTTATCTGGTGGTTAATGATGTTAAGCATTAAAAAGTTATGTTTCTCATAAATCTATTTTTCATTTTTTGAGAACTTCCTGTTCAGTTCCATGATTCATTATTTTAGTTTGGGTTGTTTTCTTATCTTTGGTTTATGGTTTCATTTGTGTTTTATAGATGCTACCCCTCTCGCAATATATAGCTAGCATTTTTTTTATTTTCCTATGGGCAGTTTTCAATAGAATAATGGCATTATTTTGCATAAGAAACTTTTTTGTTTCCTTTTGTCCCATTTATTAAATGTTGGTCTTAAATGCCTATGGCTTTTCACAAAGCTGAAAAGTTAATCCTAAATTTCATATGGTAATTCAAAGATCTAGGATAACCAAACACATCCTGACCAACAAATATAAATACTAATCACAGATTCCAAGTCATATTACAAAAATATAGCAATAAAACAACATGCTAATGACATGAAAATAAACATTTATTGTGCCAAGAACATTGAGGACCTTCATATGAGCCTGGACTCTAAGAGCAATCTGATTTTTTGAAAAGAGACAGCAAAGCACTTGGAAAAAGACATTATTATTATTAAGAAATGTTGCTGGTCTAACTAAATAACTACAAGTAGAAGATTTTACCCTGTACAAACTCAAATCCAAATGGATCAATGACCTCAAATATGAAACCTATTAATTTAAATCTGAAAGAGAGCAAAGCAGGAATATGCCTGACCTCATTTGCAAAAGAAAGGATTTTCTGAACAGAAATGAGATTACATTGGCATTAAAAACACCATACTATTTTTGACGGTTGTGGTTCCTGAGTATTACTAAAAGGCACTTTGGAAAGATGCATAGTATATGATCCCGAGTAACATCCTAGGAAAGTGAAAACTGTGTAGACATTTTGCATTTGTACATTTTGAAAAGTACAAATACTTTTCAGGATATTTCAGTACTTGAAGTTTATATTGATAAGAGAGAAAAGTACAAAGTATGTAAAAGGAAATTTCAGGATAGCCAATATATTCTATATGATACTAGAGTGAAGGTATGTTTACATTGACCTAGAGCTGAAGGTTATTTAGCACCATAATATCAACTGTGGATTAATGATGATTCTAGGTAAAGCACTGTAGGGTTCTATCCTTACCTAGTGAACTGGCAGTGAATAATCCTAGGGGAGGGAGACACACTGTCTTTTATACTCACTGGCAACACATCATGCTCTAATGGACAGTTTCACAATAACATCCATGTCAATGGCCCTGGGTATACCCTGAATCAGAAAAGCAAACCAAAAACATAAACTTGGAAAAGGGACTTTGGGAGGAGGGGTTTAATGATGGTATAGAAACAAGGTAAGAGAGGGTAGGTCAGCGACAGTAATCTCACTTTACACTATAGATGTGCAGAGTTGTAAAAGAATAACTTTAATTAATAAAAAAGGAAATACAAAAAATAAAATATTTAAGAAAATAAAAGTTTGAATGATCTTTAAAACATATATTTTAATGTATTAAATGGCATGTTTAATTTTCAGTAAATAAAAGTTTGGACTAAAACTTAATTTGGCATATTTCCCATTTTTGTAATATTTTCTCACTAAAACTTTAAAAGTACTATTGACTTTCTCCATTGATTTATTTCTCAAGTAAATTCTGTAATTTTAGATTCTATTAACATATTAGACTTCTTTTTTACACTTTCAGTAAAGTTATCCATGTAAAGATACTATGCTGTTTTGTACTGACTATCACAAATATTCATGATAAATCCCATAATAGGAAGCATATTTGTTGACAGAGGTGGCTTGTCCATTTCTCAGCTGCCCAGACTCAAAATAATCACTCAAACAATATTAATTAAATCACTGCTTGGGCAATCACTTAAGTGTATTGCTAGCTAGCTCTTAAATCTTAAATTAACCCAAATCTGTGGATTCATTCTAGGTTAAGAAAAATAAGGTATGACCCAGGAAGATCCCCTGAGAAATCTCCAATAGGAGTGGATGGCTCAGATGAAGCAATCTTCCAGAGGACCTCTGTTGGAGTTTTCTCTGAGTCTGTATCTTGAACAACCTTGAGACTGCTGGCTAAGATGATCAAGCCTCACATAATATTCCAGTCTGGACTTCACCATAATCCTAAATGAACTTAATGTCCCCATAAGATTATCAACATCCCCAATCACCAGGAAGTTGCTTAGGAAACTATGCCCACATTCTCAAAAAAAAATGGATTATGGATGTTTGTTTAAAGTGTTGGTTACAAGTTGTTACAGATAATGATCAGGAAAAAAGCTAAGCAAAGGAAATTAGATTCAGAGTTCTTGTTTTGAAAAGAAAAAAGGTTGGGGGAGTGCTGTGAGACAATGGTCTTGTACCTTGTAAAGATTTGTCACTTGCATTGGTTTAATAAAATACTGATTGACCAGTAGCCAGGCAGGAAGTATAGGCAGGGTGACCAGAATAGGAGAATTCTGGTAAGAAGAAAGGCTCAATTTTCAGTCATCACCCAGACTCAAAGGACCAAGAAGCCTGAGCTAATAGGCCAACCAGTTTATAATTAATGTAGTCCTTTGTGTGTTTCTTTTGGACTGAAAGTCTGTGGGAATGGGTGGGACAGTCACCTCTGTCAACAACAAAATGAAGTCAAGAAAACAGGAATTTAAAACAACTAGTCACATGATACCCACATAAGGTTTTATGAGAATTCAATGCATGCTCACTTATTTGCCACACAAATTAATTTACTTAAGCTCACCCCCTTATACTGTAACATTTGTTGGGGGTTTCTTTTCTGCCCAGTTCCCACAGCTGGTAAGTCTCAAAGAATATCACACAAAGAGTCTATATTAATGATAAACTGATTGGCCTATTAGCTCAGGCTTCTTATTAGCTCTTTTAACTTATATTAACCCATTATCCTTATCTATGTTAGCCACATGGCTCAGTACCTTTTTCAGCAGGGTGGGTCACATCCTGCTTCTTCCGTGGTCTGGGCAGGACTAGGAATGAACTTCCTTCTTTCCAGAATACTCCTGTTCTCATTGCCCCACCTCTTCTTTCTGTCTGGTTTTCCCATCCCACCTATACATCCTGCCTGGACAATCAGCGTTTATTTAAAATGTGATTGACATAATACAGACAATTCTCCCACACCATTATACCTTCACAGAGTATAAGCCATAGTACACATTCATCACTGAGATTATTTTCCCAGTTGTTTCAAGGATTTGTTGAATGGATGATTAATGTTACCCAAAACTTTACTGAGCACACTAGTCAAACTAAGCTAACAAAAGGGATTTCATTTATGAATTTTAAACATAAGAAACATATTCACTTGAAGATAACTTCAACCTAATTTTCTAAAATACTATATAAGTAATTACAGTGTATGGCAAAATCAAAATTGTAAGTAAACACATATGCCTTATATTACATAAATTAATATATAACTTATTTACATGAAGCTGTGTGAGATCTAAATTGCTAATATAATGTCTAAGTTTTCTTATTTAGAATTTAAATATAATGGACATAATCATCTTATTATTTATAGGGAGGAATAGAAATATGCAATAGGTTAAGTTCATGTGGATTGCATATAGGATTAAAGTAATGTTACATATTTAGCAACAATTATGTTCTGGCATTATGAATAAAATGTATGGTGAAATAACTGTTTATCATTCTTTTATATTTTTAAAATATATTGAAATATAGATTATTTGGAATAATAAACTTATGCAAAATATATAATAAATATTCTTTATTTTTTTGTAGTAAAGACTTTGAAATTCTAATGAAACTAAATAAAGACAATTTTATCTGAAAGTTAAAATTATTTTCTAGAACCATGTGGTTTTTATTTTTATAGCTCAGTAGCACAACTTGACATGAAGGATGAAAACATCCAGCAAATATTTTATTGTTCAGAATTGTTTTTTGTTTTATTTACCTTGTGATTTTTGTTTTGCAGATGAAGTTGAGAATTGTCCTTTCAAGGTTTATTAAGCATTGTATTGGGATATTGATAGGGATTGAATTGAACCTGTAGATTGCTTTTGCTAGGATAGTCATTTTTACTACCAACTCATGAACATGGGAAATCAGTCTGTCTTCTGGCATCTTCAATTTATTTCTTCAAATCATTGAAGCTATGTCATACAATTATATCACTTTCTTGGTTAGAGTTAACTCATCCCCAGTTATTTTATTTTATTTAAGGCTGTATTGAAAGTTTCTGTTTCCCTAATTTTTTTCCATTTGTCATTTATATACAGGAGAGCTACTGATATTTTTAGTTAATCTTCTATCCATCCAGTTTTCTGAAAGCGTTTATCAGTTCTTGCAGGCCTCTGGTGGAGTTTCAAGAACACTTATGTATGCCTTAATATCATAAGCAAATAATGATCCTGTTAATTCTTCCTTTCCAGATGTATTCCCTTGATCTCCTTAAGTTGCCCTTTTTTTTTCTCTAGCTAAATCTTCAAGTAATATACTGCATATTCAGAAAATGGATAGCCTTCTCTCATTCCTGATTTTAATGAAATTACTTTCAGTTTCACTTTGTATAATTTGATATTGTCTATTGACTTGTTATAAATTGCTTTATTATGTTGAGATATGGCCCTTGTATTCCTATTCTCTCCAGGACTTTTATCATGAAGAGGTATTGAGTTTTGTCAAAGGCTTTTTCTGCTTCTAATGAGATGATCATGTGGCTTATCTCTTTTAGTTTCATCATATGGTAGGTTATGTTTACTAATTTTCATGTATTCAACCACCTTGCATCTCTGAGATGAAGCCTACTTCAGTATGGTGGATGATCTCTTTTTAGTTGTTTTTCGATTAATTTGTACATAATTTTGCATCTATGTTTTGTAATTCTCTTTCTTTGTTGATTCTTCATTTGGTTTGGATATCAGTGTAACTATGACCTCATAAAATTAATTGGACAATGTGGAATTAAATTGAAGATTCAGACATAAACCCACTTACCTACATGGTTACCATTTTTTTGTTGTTGTTGTTGTTGAAGAAGCTAGAAATTTACACTGGATAAAAAGACAACATCTTCAACAAATGGTGCTGGTCAAACTGGATGTGTACATGTAGATGAATACAAATAGATCCATATTTATCAGCCTGCACACAATTTAAGTCCAAATGGATTGAATATCTCAGATTGACATCAGACATATTGAAGATGGTAGAAGAGAAAGTGAGATACAGCCTTGAGAACAGTGGCATAGGAAACCACTTTCTGAATAAGACACCTATAATGCAGAAACTAAGATCAAAAGTTAATAAATGGAACCTAGCCTGAAATTTGGGGGTGGAGAGGGTATCAACAAGTTGGAAGAGAAATGTAGTGCAGTGGAAACTATAAGAGTTAGCTTAGTCAGTGTTCCTTGTAATGGAGGATAGAGGGTCTCAACAGGCTATATCTAGTAGCCAAACAAGGCTTCCAGTGGTGGTACTTGATTGCATTTGGTTGAGTTGATGGCCAAGAGGCTTACATAGATATCTTCCAAATAGCCTAGTCAGATCCAGGGCAGACAATTAGTCTCTGTACACCAAGAGCATGACCCCATTGCCAAGAACTTCTGCACAGCTCATTGGACATGGAGACGTTGAGAAGGAGAATTCATGGAGCCCTCACCATTATGTTCTGGTCTCTATGGTGTAGAAAGATACTCTGTATGCTACCTAAAGAAAAATGTGGGCACTAACTTACTCAGAAAACCTTTGGCCAAAAATCTGTTGATTTTTGCCTGAAATATGTATTGGGGCAATGATGGCATAAAACTTGTGGGAGTGGTCAATCAAAATCTCATTTAACTTGAGGCCATTTCCATGAAAGGGAGTTCATGCCCAACACTCCTTGGATGGCCAGGAACCCAATTCTGGACACCCAGTCTAGTGATCTAAGGTAGACCCAACCATGACTGGTTAAATAAATCAATGAAATGATTCCTAATGATATTCTGCTATAGTTATAGATTGGTTCTTTGTCCAGTCATCATCAGAGTTGCTCTCTCCAGTAGCAGATGGGAGCAGATACAGATACCAAGAGCCAAATACTATGTAGCATGTAGTAAGAGAGTCTAGGTCAGTGGTCTCCATAGGGTCCCTTAATCAGAGCTCAGGGACTCATGAGGAAGAAGGGAAGGAAAACTTCCAGGACTCAGATGGGGTGGAAAACACAGGAGAATAGCACCCACTAAATCAAATAAACAAAGTACATAAAGGCTTACAGAGACTGAAATGCCAAACACAGGGCGTGAAAGCATTTATATTATGTCCTCTTGTAAAAGTTGTGGTTGTTAGATTGGTGCTTTTATTGGACATCTAACAGTGTGCTTGGGGTCATTTGCCTACTCTTGGAACTCTTTTCCTCCTGTTAGGTTACCTTCTCTTATTTTAGTGTGAGGGCTCTTGCTTTACTTTATTGTATATATTTTTTGTATTTGGTTGTTGTCTCTTGAAGGGCTGTTCTTTTCTGATAGACAGATTGGGACTGGGTCACTGGAAGAAAGGAGGAGAAGGGATATGAGAGGTGTGGAGAGAGGGGAAACTGTGGTTAAAATTTACTGTATGAGAGAAGAATCTATTTTCAATATAAAAACTAAGTTCTAGAAAAATATGCAAAGTAAAAATTAGATAAAATTTATGAATATAACATTCAAGAGCTGATAGTCATTTATTCTTTTTGGTTAAAAAAAAACTTAGGAAATAGGTTGTAGAATATAAATGAAGATATAGCTACCCCTATTCTTTAGGAGATATATATTGTTGTAGTTGAGCAAACACTTGTATATTCACCACAGAAATGTTCAAAGAATATCATAAAGAAAAAATTTCATTTTTCCTTAATGTCACATAGAAGTATATGTTTTTGCAGAGTAAAATAGCTCCTCTAGGTTAAGAGCAAGTTGTAGTAGTCCACTAACAAAGTTAAAAGATTCAAAGTCTTGTTAGTTACTCTGACTAAAGTATTGCCAGCCTCGTTCTGGATGTGTTCTGTATATATTTCCTTACATACACACTCATTTAATTCCTGTACACAGAAAAATGTTCTGTTGCTCACCATCAGCAGACTTAAGTAATGAAATATGATAAGTATTTCATTCAGCAATAAATCATTTGACAGATGAAAAAGTAAAAAACCATAATTTATAAATGTAACAAAGATTATAAAAAGTTTATAATTATTTTCAAAATCATAATAAACTAATTATTTTAAAATTCATATATGTTTTCTTATTTGTATTATATATTTCCTTCACTCCTTCTATGTATATCCTGAATTTCAAAATTTAGGAATTTGCACACTGGTGACTAGTGACTATAAGAGCAGGAGTTAAATGAATCATATTTGTTTTTATTTTTTATTTTTTTATTCAAAATTTACACTTCCTCCCCTTGTCCCAGTCCCCTCACGCTCCCCACTAACCCTCCTCCCTCTCCCTGCATCCTTAAGAGAGGGCAGGGTACCCTGCCCTGTGGTAAGTCCACGGCCTTCCCCGCTCTATCCTGGCCTGGGAAGGTGTGCATCCAAATGGACTACGGTCCCAAAAAGCTAATGCCTGCAGAAGAGATAGGTCCAAGTGCCATTATCAATAGCTTCTCAGTCTGCCACCATTGGCAGCCACATTCAGAGTCCGGTTTGATCACATGCTTGTTCAGTCCCGGGACAGCTGGATTTGGTGAGCTCCCATTAGATCAGGCACACTGTCTCAGTGGGTGGACCAGCCCCTCACGGTCCTGACTTCCTTGCTCATCTTCTCCCTTCTTCTGTTCTTCAACTGGACCTTGGGAGCTCAGTCCATTGCTCTGATGTGGATGTGGGTCTCTGTCTCTATCTCCAACCATCGGACTTTCTGGGGGTGGAATTGTTGTTAACTTCTAACTTTACTCCATGGTAATTCCATAAGACACAGGTGGGTTACTCCAATTTTTTTTTGTGTCTGTGGATATTTGCTTTGTTACCGAGTATGTGGTCAATTTACGAGAAGGTTCCAGGAGATGCTGAGAAGAGGGTATATTCTTTCCTGTTTGGGTGGAATGTTCTATAGATATCTATTAAGTCCATTCAATACATTACATCTGTTAGTTCTTTTATTTCTCTGTTAAGTATCTGTCTGGTTGACCTGTTCATTTGTGAGTGAGGAGTGTTGAAATCTCCTACTATTATGTGTGGGTTTTGATGTGTACATTGAGTTCTAGTAATGTTTCTTTTACATATGTGGGTGCTTTTATATTAGGGGCATATATAATCAGGATTGAGACGTCATCCTGATGGATTATTCCTGTTATGAGTATAAAGTGTCCATCTCTGTCTCTTCTGATTGATTTTAGTTTGAAGTCGATTTTGTTGGATATTAGAATAGCCACACCCGCTTGTTTCTTGGGGCCGTTTGACTGAAAACCTTTTCTCAAACCTTTACTCTGAGATAATGTTTGTCTTTGTGGTTGAGGTGTGTTTCCTGTAAACAGGAGAATGTTGGATCCTGTTTTTGTATCCATTCTCTTAACCTGTGCCTTTTTATAGGTGAATTGAGATCATTGATATTAAATGATATTAATGACCAATGGTTGTTAACTCCGGTCATTTTTTTTTTTGGTGGTAGAGTTTGTGTGTTTCCCTTCTTTCAGTTGTGCTGCTGGAGGGTTGTTACATGTCTGTGTTATTATGCATGTTGTTTGCTTCCTTTAGTTGTGGTTTTCCTTCTATTACTTTCTGTAAGGCTGGGTTTGTGGCTACGTATTGCTTAAATTTGTTTTTATCCTGGGATACCTTGTTTTCTCCATCGATGGTGAAAGAAAGCCTTGCTGGGTATAGTAGTCTGGGCTTGCATCTGTGCTCTCTTAGTGTCTGCAGCACATCTATCCAAGACCTTCTGGCTTTCATGGTTTCCATAGAGAACTCAGGTGTTATTCTGATGGGGTTTCCATTATATGTTACTTGACCTTTTTCCTTTGCAGCTCTTAATATTCTTTCTTTATTCTGTATGTTTTGTGTTTTGATTATTATATCACAAGGGGATGTTTTCTTTTGATCCAATCTATTCAGTGTTCTGTATGCTTCTTGTACCTTCATAGGAATATCCTTCTTTATGTTGGTAAAGTTTTCTTCTATAACTTTGTTGAATACATTTTCTGAGCCATTGAGCTGGAATTCTTCTCCTTCTTATATCCCTATTATTCTTAGGTTTGGTCTTTTTATGGTGTCCCAGATTTCCTGGATGATTTGTGTTAAGAATTTGTTGGAATTGTTTTTTTCTTTGATCAATGAGCTTATTTTCTCTAGCGTATCTTCAGCATCTGAGATTCTTTCTTCTATCTCTTGTATTCTGTTGGTTATACTTGTCTCAGTAGTTCCTGTTCATTTACCCAGATTTTCCATCTCCAACCTTCCCTCGGTTTGTGTTTTCTTCATTGCCTCCATTTCAGTTTTCAAGTCTTGAACTGTTTCCATTACCTGTTTGATTGCTTTTTCTTGGTTTTCTAGGGTATCTTTGAGGGATTTATTCAACTCTCCTAACTTTTTGTTAGTCTTCTCATCCATTTCTTTAAAGGAGTTTTTCACATCCTCTCTAATGGTCTCTATCACTTTCATAATGTTACGTTTAAAGTCAATTTCTTCTACTTCTTCTGGTTTTCTACTTCTACTTCTACAATATTTTTCAAGTCTACCTGTTGCATATTCGCAACATATGGATCCTGGTGTTATCACGTTGCTTTTTAGGTTGTTGGAGGAATTCTTGCATTGGCGTCTGACCATCTCTTCCTTCGAAAGTGGTCAGGAGAGTCGTGGCGTCTTGGTCTGATTTTTGTTGTGACTAATTGTGTACTTGGGGATTTTTCTTGTTCTGCCCTCTCTTATGTCTCCTCAGCACTGGAGTTAGCGCTCAGATCCACTCCTCCCTGAAGTAGGCTTTGGTGGTGGATCTATGGACACCCTCCTGATGGATCTACTGGTTCTGGTTCAGGGCTACTTGCTGGCCAAGGACCTAGCAGAGAAAAGGGCCAGCTTGGTAGAAGAAGCCCGCTCCATGGAACAAAGAAACTCCAGCAGCCCTGCACTCACCACTTTTTCCCCAGAGTCTCAGCCCCAAAGCAGTCTGGGTTCGGGGACCCTAGGACTACACAGAAGAAAAGGGGTGCTTGGGGAAAAGCCTGGGTGGGATAAGCAGAAAAGCCAGTAGAGTGGGTGGGAAGCCCCGCTGAATGGCCAGAAAGTTTAGGGAATTGGAGGGCGCCTGTACACCCTTCCTGGGGCATCTGGGCAGCTGGGTGGGGACCTACTTACCCCTCCTGAAGTATCTGCTGGTACTGGTTCAGGGCCACTTGCTGGCCAAGGATCTTGCAGACAAAAGGGCCAACCTGGTAGAAGAAGCCTGCTCTGTGGAACAAAGAAACCCCTGCAGCCTTGCACTCGCCCCTTTTTCCCAGAGCCTCAGCCCCAAAGCAGGCTGGGCTCGGGGACCCTAGGACCCTGCAGATAGAAAGAGGTGCTTGGGGGAAAGCTGGGGTTGGATAAGCAGAAAAGCCAGTAGAGTAGGGGGGAAGCCCTGCTGAATGGCCAGAAAGCTTAGGGGATTGGAGGGTGCCTATACACCCTTCCCAGTCGGGTGGGGACCCACTTACCCCTCCTGAAGTATCTGCTGGAACTCTCAATGCACCATATTTGCTCTGAAGCAAAAGCCAACAGAAAAGTTGTTAAATCTACATTTTCATCAAAACTAATAATTCATTATATGCTACAAATATAGATAAATATTATAAAACATATGTCTTATACTAGCCAGTATGTCCAACGTTCTCTCAAATGGCTTTCACTTTTATTTTCTACATAATATTTAAAATTATTAAAAGTATTACATTTTTATTTGTCACTAATGATCATTATAAATCTTAGTTATGATGAAAATGATACAAAAAATACTTAAGCACCATTTTAAGCAGAAATGTGGTATAGAAAATTATCAGATTGGTCATATTTCCATGAAACTTCAATATCCTTTCTGAGTGTGTGTGTGTGAATGTTCTTTTTTTTTTTCCGAGACAGGGTTTCCCTGTGTAACAGTCCTAGCTGTCCTGGAACTAGCTCTTGTAAACCAGGGTGGCCTCAAACTCATAGGGATTATGCACATGCATATGTATGCATGCATATGCTTACTATGTGTGCATGTACCTATGAGTGAGCAAGAGTGCCACAAATGAATGTTGATGCCAGAGGACCACTTTGAATGTGTCCTCAAGCACCGCTACCTTTTTGCTTGTTGGTGAGATAGTGTCTTTGTCCTGCCTACAGCTTGCCAAGTAGGCTAGGTTGGCTGACAGGTGAGCATTAGGGATCTGCCTCCCAAATGTGGATATAACTTTATGCACCACATATGATGAACTTCGCGTTTCACATACTCTCCCAGTAATCTTTGGAAAATACTTATATTGTTTTAATTCCCAAACTTCAAACACTAGAGAAACATATACATTAAAATTAGATGGTAATCCAATGTATCAACTGTATTTTGGGACAAACTTATGGGCAGGACCTGATTTGTGAATGAAGAAACAACTTGCTTCTTCTAAACAAGTTTCCTTCCTCCAATTCCCCATTATCTGCCTCCTTCTCTACTATAAAATTACAGGTTAGCAATAAACAATTGGCTTCTATGATCAGCAGTGGTATCATGAGGAAGAAGAAGATGATACAGAAGTATACCTTCCTCCAGGCCAGATGACATGGTCCAAAATAAGTGTTAAGTGACAAAACTTGACAAAATATTGTCATTTTTTCAAAGTTGGAGGGTTCTGGGTACTTTTATTTATTCATTTTACTTTATGTGTATGTGTGTTTAGCCTATATATACATGCACATAAGCTTATCTGTGTGTGTTAAGAGGTGTATATGTATGTGGAGGGGTGTATGCCTGTGTGGAGGGGTGTGTAGCTTGCATACCTGGTGCATGCACACAGAAGTCAAGAAGGTTTCAGAATCTTTTTGAATTCTAAATAGAGGTATTTGTGAGCCACAATGTGGCTGCTGAGAATTGAACTAGGTCCTCTTGCAAGAGAAGAAACTATGTTAAAGCACCAAGCTTTCCCCAGATTCATATTCTCAATGTTTGTAAGACATTTCCATTCATCCTTTGAACTAAAGAAACTCACAGTAACCATTGAGACCTTTATATATGCCTTGTTAGATAGCCCTGTACAGTCTTTAGAAAAAAAAAAAATGAGACTATGCAATGTCAGTTGTGTGACTGAATGAGGACAGAAACCGTAACAGTCTCAGCTACCATAAATCACATTGGTAGAAGCCTTTGTTTACTGGACTTTCATCATGGGTGTCAGCATTCTCTAGACTGTAGCAGGATCAGATTTGCAGAAGTAAGCCATTTGATTCCTATGACTTTTCTTTTTGAGTCTTTCCTTCCAGTGACAGAACAAGAGCTATGTTCTGGTGTAGAGCTCTTCAGACTGATGCTACTGGGATTGGTATTTCTCTAACAAAAGCAAGACACAAAGCCTTTGTAAATTCTTCATGTTGGAATGACAAAGGCTGTACCTTCTATTTGTATTCACTTTGTTATTCAAATAGCGTTTGGGACATATTGTTCCTCTCTCCTGCAGTTCAAAACTCTCCAGGTAAAAGGAAGAACAAACTAAAGCTTTGCCTTGGCACCTGAAGTATTCAATCAAAGTCAGATAGCCTCTCTGGAATTTGAACACTAGTTTCTAAAATAATAGTCATCATGCCTTTCTGTGTCCTTTGCAACGCATATTTTACTATCCAAGGCCAAAACTTACCAAGGCATAAATACTTTAAATTATGCCAAATGTTTTTTAAAGGGGCAGAATAAATTATATTTAATTTTGTTTACTTATTTGAGAAACATCCATAAAAGATATTTTCAGGAGATGTGCAAAAATCTGTGTTAGAAACTGGTCTGACACTACATTCAGAATGACCATCAAACGCTTGGTAATCTCTACTTGTGTGGAGGACCAGAAGATGCAGCTACACATCTTTCCGGCTGCCCTAACCTGCCAATGTCCTGCAATCCAGAAGCTATGTTAAAGCTTATAGTATGAAAGTTTGTACTTTTTAATAAAAGTACTGAAAATTACAGCTTACAATTTTACTTCAAATCACCAAAAAAATGGCATCTTAATTGCCGTCCATCTGACGGTAATCATACTATTATAATCTTATATCTTGATTTTCAAAAAGGGGAATACAAGGCTACAGTGTAACATGTGATATATAATACATTGTGGTTTTAAAGTAAAGAAAATTAAGATATATAGTCTTTCCTCTTAGGGCATTCAGTCTTAATAGGAAATGTGGAAAAGCAACTAAGCTGTCATTATAAATGAGCCAAATAAATATCTCCCTGATAGAAGTAGAAACTGCTCACATCTGTAAAGTAGTGGGCTAAACACATTACTGGTTTTTTAGTCACAAGTTTCACTTTTATATTGGTTTTATATTGGAGTTTTAAGCAGAATTTGGATACTTGTACAGAACATCTCCCATTTCTTAAAGGAATTCATTTTTCACTTAAAGGAGCTTTCCTCGAATGTTGGTGAAGTAAAGAAACTAATTAAAGAACAAAAGAAAACAATCAACATAGTAGACACTTTGGACATAACTAAGTAGCAGAAGCTGTCAATGATCACTCTTTATGATGTAAAGGAAACTCCCCCAAGAGAAGGGTCAAGGAGAAGTTGAATCACTCAGATTCTAACTAACTTAAACAAAATTAACCTCTGATATATTTTGCAGGGAGTTAGTTGCCTTTTAGAAGATAAACTTTATACATTTTTAACTACTTTTTTTCTCTAATTTTGGCCTAAGATGTAGGGATAGTTTTGTTTGTTTAAACTAAAGTATAAGTTGTACTTGGATGAATAATTTTTTCTGCTTTACTCATTGCTGTCTCTAATAAGTGGTTCAATCATGATATTGCTATATATGTTTAGAACTGACAAGAGGAATTTTATGACAAGTCACACACATGTTGGAATATCCATTTTGAGTTTACTTTTACAGATCCACACAGGGAAAAGTTATAGGAGATTCTAAGAATGGTATTGCTCTGAACCTGTCAATTTATCTCTCCCATTGTCCAAGGGAGAACTCCACTCCCATAATTGGCATGTGGAATAAATCATGTCCTTGAGGCAGAGTTAAGTGTCTTTTGTTGAATACATTTGTAGAATTTAAAGCAAAATATTTTTTCATGGTACAGAAATGGCTCTAGGGTTTAGAGGGGAAAATATAATCAGTGCCATCAGCCTATGTCCTTCAAATGGTGCATGTCAGTAAAGAGAGACAACACTCTTGGATTTAACACCTGAAAGGAAGCTGGAAGTCATATCTGTAATCAACAAAAGCACAGGAGAGGACTGAATCTCAAAAACAAACAGCCCTAGTCATTCTCCAATATGAGGAGTGAATGTGGACTCGGAGGAAAGTGTCATCTCCAAAAAGTTGCTCTGTGATTAAAACACAAATTAAGTTTGATGTAGTAAATGAAGGGCAAACTCAACAAAGTCATCTTTAACAGAAGAAGGCTTAATGACCCCACTGACTAGCTGAACTGATGCCCCAAGGAAAACAACTCACACTATCAACTTTTTTATCAATGACTACACATTATAGTTTACCTTCATTTTGAGATTTCCTTGATACCTGATATTGTGGATCCAGAGTTTCTGATTGGGGTTTGAAGATATTGTTAGTGGTTTTTAGATCACATTGCAGCTCAGTTCATATTCTGTCCATCCTTTCGTCCCTCTCTCATTTTCTCTTTCTGCCCCTCCAATCCTTCCCCTCTCTGTTTTCTTTTTCTTCCTGTCATAGCACCATGACTGCTCTCAATGACCATTCTAATGAATGAGGCCAAGTTTTCAAAATCTGACATATCCTTGTTACATTGTGATACCCAGCAATATTTTTCAACTCTCCATTCATTTTTAATTATTTATGTTTTTGTAAAACAAAAGTGGGTAATGAAATCAAAAAGGCTTTCTTGGGAATTTTAAAACTATTTTTTAGATAAATGAGAAACTTTTAGGAAGAGCAATGGCAACAGAACAAGCACAGAAGCATCACACTTAAAATTGCCTGTTTGAAATCTCTTCATACTGCATTATATAATAACACTCTACCTTTTCTTTTCTGCCTGGAAAAAGTACTTCAGATTTTATGGAAAGTAGTAATGGATTTCACATAGAGTCACAATTTTCTGCCTCTGAATATTCATACATAAAAGCAATTGAGAATCATATCTAAAAATACATTTAAATGTTGGCACAAATATGACCCATATACAAGAAATGTTGCTGGGATGCAATTAAGGTGACTATTGACTTTGTAACCTCTGACATTTTTATTTGATACCTTCCACTGAAATGTTCCCCATTTTTCAATTTTTAAGAGGTAGAAAATTTTCTTTTATCTCTTTTCATATTTAAGGGAAAATGAAAGAATCAAAAGTACACACAGGTTATTCAGTGAATATATTTATTTTTATATTTCCTACGTATATATTAAAGATTATTGCATACACACATTTTTCTTCAATAGCTTTTGATATTCTTTCATTAGATTATTACCTAGTCTTAAATATTTTAAACAAATAGTTATCAAGCATAATACCTTGGAAAATAATTTCTCTTCCAGACTTCAAACCACTAAACCATCACTCCTTAATGGATTATTTTATCTTAACTTTAACTAAAGACTTTTAGAGGATTTGATTATCATGTTCATTCTCTAGCTACCTCAGACATCCTGTAGGTAATAATATAAACTCAGATCACATACCCTTAAAGTCCTTCTAATCAGAACTTTATTAGTATATAGAACATTGCACTTCTAATAGATAGAAATGACAATATTAATTGTAGTTTTTTATACTATCTAAGAGAAAAATGCATACTAACCTAAGAAAGACACTAAAGAGAAATTATAAATTCCAGGATGCTTCTCAATCTCAAGTTTGGGGTAGAAGTGTGCCTATCTAAACCCCAAGGACTGAAATGTAGAAAATGGTTAAAGACTTCCTACACAAACAGGTTTTCTTGAGGGAGGAGAGGTAGGAATCATATTCTCAGATGGAAGCATTTGCTAGTTCTCCAAACATTTTCCAAAAGCTCTCTTAAGAATCATAAGGCAATGGCTTCATAATGTATTAAGAACAGTTTTTGATACTGAGAGATATATTTTTTCCCATTTAATGGAGTGAAATAATAGCAGGTTTATTGTAACAATGGTTTGAGAGAGCTATATAATTGTTCTGCGTGCTTATCATTCTCACTATCAAGCATGCTTATGTGTGTGACAGAGAGAGAAAGAGAGAGAGAGAGGGAGAACACAAACCTGTGAAACAAACCTGTGAATCTATTTGTACTAGGACCTAGGACATGAAAGAGAAGACCTGGATTGAGCTGTCCAGGAAGAATTGTGAAACTACCTCTACACTCTAGGAGAGAAAGAGAAAAGAAGTTGCCAGAGTTCAGCTTGCAAAGTCCACCTAAGGAAATTATGTCATGAAGAAAACTTGAATGAGAAGAAAAGCACACTATAAAAGCCACAAAGGGAATTTATGAGTCACATGACAACAGTCTTATAGGTGACAGGAGATAACAGAGAGCATTAGAGCACTAGCTGGAGACCCTTCTATCCTTCTTACCTCACTTCATTGCTCACTTCTTCAATGCTCTCAGGAGTTCTGAAAGGTAGAGAAGAATGGGACAAAGGAGGTAGAAATAAAGGGAATAAAGGAAATACTTCCTCCTAGTAATAGATACTCAGTTTGGCCGACTGAATCACTGTAAACTAAAAAAAAAGATTTTTATTAGTATTTGAATACTAGGTTCAAATTCATAAAGACACTCAGACACAAATATGTCTACAATGTAGGTGATCATCAGAAATGCTAATTTCATAAAAAATATATCTGAAAAATTCATCTGACTGCTTCAGTGGGGAGAAAAGAAACAATTTCCTTTTTGCAATATAAGACTTGCAGACTTACTTAGCAATGGCAATTTCCAAAGTACCTCTATGTGTTCAGCTTAGTGAGTGACAGTCAATTAAAGGCATGTGTAACAGTTTCTGCTATCCAAATGTCTGCTTCATTATTTACACACAAAGAAAGCTCCAAGTAAAGAGTAGCATAGTTAGTTACCTTTGTGTTGTATTAATACTTTCTTACCTCAAATTGTGATTGTCTCTTGAAAAGGGTTGGAAATAAGTGGAGGAGAGGAAGTATTGGTGAAAAGAATTTTAAAAATTCATCATAAAAGGGAAAAAATGCCCACAAGTATCTTAAAGTATTTTTAAGCAACAAATATGTTGAATTTACCTTACATACCTTATGCTTATAAGAATGAAGAGCGACTTTTTGTATGTCCTAGAAATCTCACATTTAAAATCAAAACTAACATTGAAGGGAGAAAGAAATTTAGCTCCTATAACTGAACAGGTGATGATTTATCCTCAGACATCTGAGTCCTGATCAACAGATATCAATAGATGAATGTTTTTTCCTCCCACTTTATCTGGATCCTTATGGAGTTGGTTAACCATTTGGGGAAGAAACTGCTCTTGCCTGGAATGATGCATAAACTGGACATAAAGAACCCACAGAGAGATGACTGCTGAACTTGCCTAAAGGTGAGATGATCCTTTGGGGTTCCTATTTCATGAAAGAGTCTGTGAGACATTCTGCAGGACACAGAAGAAAGTGACTGAACTGTCTTTAAAATTTCTTGCTTCATGGAAATATCTGCTGGATACCATGGGCCTGTGGGCTGAAGATGGATGCCCCAATGGTACAGAAAAACTTTGGGTGAATGTCCAGGCAGCGAGATGTCTCTGTCATTTCTAGAGTTTGGAAGTTGCTTACAATGCACTTCCTGTTTACTTAGGTAACTTCCTTCTGAAGTCTTCGGTGGAGTTGAAAAATAGATAGATAGTTACAGTTTTTCTTTGTTATGCTAAAAGATAAAATAGATATAAAAAATGTAACTGTAATTCTTGCTTGACAACTGTTTTGTTATATGTAATTTTATTATGTTGAAGTTAAAGCCTTCCTTTTTGTTTAAACAGAAAAGGGGAAATTGTGTAGGAGGTCCTTCTGTTTGTGTGTTGCTTTCATTGGTTAATTAATAAAGAAACTGCTTGGCCTGATAGGGCAGAATGTAGGTAGGCAGAAGATAGAACTGAATTCTGGGAGGAAGAAAGCAGAGTCAGACATCATGGAGCCACCAAAGACAGATGTGCTGACTCTGTCCCAGTAGGCAACTGCCACGAGGTTTTACAGATTAATAGAAATGGGTTAAATCAAGATGTGAGAGTTAGCCAATAAGAGACTAGAGATAATGAGCCAAGCAGTAATTTAATGAATATAGTTTCTGTGTGATTATTTCAGGTATAAGTTAGTCGGGTGGCCTGGACCAAAAGTAGGCCCTTTCTCCTTCAACACAGGGGAAGCTGACAACTCTGGGCTTCAAATGATCTTACACACATACACACACACACACACACACACACACACACAGAGAGAGAGAGAGAGAGAGAGGAGAGAGAGAGAGTAAATATACAAAGACATTTTTTAAAAAAAATAAGAATTATTTCAATAGATATATGTATACTATGCATGTGATTGTTTTTGAGAAGAGACCATCACAAATGAAATCCTCAGTTTTGGCTGTCTTTAAAATAAAATTTTATCTTCCTAGGATAGTGGTTTCAAAGCTTAGGGTCTTGCTTGCCCTTGAGCAACTTTCATGTAGCCCTGGAGCTTTGCACCACATTCTATTTAATGATGCTATTCTCTTTAACAATTATAGATGACTTTCTCCTGTACTCTCCTTGTCTGAAACATTGAATATATTCACATACCTTCTTCACACATTTCAATATTTTATTATCTTTCTTTTCCACATTTTGCCCTCTCCCACAGTAGACCTTGAAAAGGGCATTGAGCAGCAATGATAGAAGCATTATAATGCCATCCCTTGCTTAAATTTCCTCTGACAAAGAACTTAGTTCACCTGCTTTACCTTCCATATCACTCAAGTTCTCAGGAGACAGGCAGAATGCAACTAGATTCTTTGCCAGCATATCACATAAATACATGATTTAGTTCCTGATGCCAGTCCTCCTCAGAATCCTTAGGATCCAGATCTGCAGTGTTTACATTCCTCTCAGAGTCTCTGATGACTCTGTCTGAATATCCATTATGCTCTGTTTAGAGTATGCAAGTCCTTTCTAGCTGCACCCTCAAACTCCTTCACATCCCTCTCACAAGGCTTGTCACAGCACCAACTGTAGAATTTCCATTAAAAGTTTATTGACTCCTTGCAAAGACAAAACGCCTCACAAAGCAACTTAAAGCATGATGGGCCTGTTTGGACTTATAGTTCCAGCAAATATAGCCCCACAGAACAACAAAAAGATGGGGCAACAGGAGCTTGAGGTAGCTATTCACATTGTGTCCATAGTCAGGAAGCCTAGACAAACTTCCTAGAGAATGCACGCTCAGCTTGCATTTTCCAATTCATCCAATCAAGGATTCCAATTTAAGGAGTGGTGTCAGCCACACTTAAGGTTTGCTTTCTCTTTTCAAGTAAACTCATTAAATTAATCCTCCTTTCTGGGTATACCAGGGTATTTTTCAGATAGTGACTCAAAATCCCCCCGAGTGAACAGTCAAGACTATCCATCACAGAAACTAAAAGACAGTCTTCACTGGATACCATACTATGATTCTTACTAGAAATAGTAAAATTTAATGTAGCATTTGTCATATCATTTAATTCAGAGAAGGCTGATAAAACCTAGGGAAGCATCAGATTTCTCATCAAGAAAAGTGCTAATTAGGTGTTTTGCATCATTTTCTTCCTCTTATAAAGTTATTTATCTATCAATTCTTCTGAATTATTTCAAAATGCATTAGTTATTGATGAAAATTGTATCAACTGATATCTTGCTGAACACTACTATATATGTGTGTAAAATTTGTGTACTTTAATTTATCCAGTCATCATTTCCCCCTCCTTGTGAAGATAGAATATGTCTGTGAATGCACAATAGATCACAGTAAAACATGCAAAGTTATTAATTTTTAAAGAATAACAATAAGTTAATTAATTGCTTGCTGCTACCATGTACATTTATTTTAATGAAAGATTTGACTATAGACAATATGTGAAAACAGAAACACTGATATAAAACTGTGATACAAATTATACACATGTACCTCATATCTCTTATAATAAACCTTTAGAGGTCATGAATGGCCTTACTCTTGATAGCCTGATCTATGACCAATGGCATCAACACAGCTTAGGAGCTTGTTAGAGAGGTGGAACCCTGGGCCTGCTTTTGGCTTAATGCATCACATACCAAACTTTAATGAGATCCCTAGGTGATCCCTATGCACTTTGAAATTCCACTGACACTGATTAAGACTATATATAACTTATAGCTAGAAATTGTCTTTAATATAAAAATATTGGTATAGTTTAAACTATTATGATCAATGTTAGCTCATCGTGATAAAGACAAACACAAATTTGGCCCATTACTAGTAGAACATTGTTGTGAATTTCTCCTTAATTCTGGAATACTTTATCAAATCTTTGCTTGACTACTTTTCAAAACCAGGAAATGTGTCTATTATTCATTTTCAAGGTGCATTCAAACTGAATCCAGTGGAGATACAAAGATATTTTTAAGTAAATAAATGAGAGATTGAATAAAGTTATGAATTTGTATTCAAATAAAATTAAATTTTGAGTTCAAAAATTATTTTGATAAATAAATATTTAGGTTATCTTAATAGCTTCTGTACAATGTTTCCATATTATATAGATGAGGAAAGAAATCAGCTTAATATCGTTTTCAGTTGCACTTGTGTACCAAATTATCACAAACTGAGCAATATGGAAAGCACTTTTCTCTTCTCACATCGTCTTCGGGTGCCCAGCTAATGAGTGCTCAGCTCGTGTTATCAGCCTGGAGTCAGCAGCCTCCAGAGCAGCAATCAACTGAGATACAGAATCCTGATCTCAGATATGGGAATGCTGAAACATGTCCCTTGTTTCGGCTAAACTGGAACACCTGTTTTCATTTCCTGCTACATGGCGGTTTGTGGCTGCTCTCCACAATTAGTAAATTTAGGCATTCCCTGACATATGGTTCTTTGAACAACATGGCAGTTTCTCTGAGGACAAGAAAGCTTCTCTCTAGCTTGTCATGTGCAATATGGAATCGCTGTTAGGTTTCTCCCCTAACGTCGGTCCTAGAGTATAATCTAAAGGAAGGAGTACAAAACAGTCAGAATAAAAGGCTCTTGGTAGGTTGAACAAGAATGGCCCACCATAGGTACTATTTTAAAGGAAGTGTGTAAATGGGAGTGAGTCTAAGTTTGCAAAAGCCCATGCCAAGTATAGACTCTCTCTCTCTCTTGGCCAGTGGATCAATATGTAGCTCTAGGCTACTTCCCCAGCAGCATTCTTGCATGTATACCACCATGTTTCCCAAGATTATAGTGAACTAAATCTCTGATGCTGTAAGCAAGCCTTTAATTACTCTCTTTTATAAGGGTTGACTTTTTCTTGGTGTCTCTTCACAGCAAGAGAACATGATTAAGACAGGCACATTCACCACAGTCAAGATGGGATTACCTAACATCTGCACATTTTAACAAGATGGGGAGAATCTGTAAATTCTGCCTATTTTGCTGTTCTCATTAATGGATATCCATATTTCCACAATGTATAGAGTAACAGTACAAAGACAATTGACTTATTCATGACTTACCCACTAGCCGAGAGAAATCATAGTTCAAATCTATATTACAATTTCCAATAGTAAATTTGCATATACATATATATATAATTTTTATATAGTATTTGAAAAATAAAATTTATTGTATTTAAAAAGTATTATTTTTAATTCATAGATTTCTAGATAAAATCTCTTTGTTTTAAATATGCATTCCCAAAATTCACAAATAAAATTTACTGACATGCTATATATTATATATTTAAAAACTAATAATTATTTTCCTTAAATATATTGTCATTAAACTTACTAAATTATATTTCTGAGAAAGTATTAATGATTGCTGAAACAGGTACAGTGTGTATTCTCCATGGATGAGTGCCCTTAGGAGTTATCTAATCCGAGGTGGTCAATTCTAAATATTATGTAGTATAAACAACAATCAAATGACTCAGTACATTGTATTTATAACCTTATATATATGTATATATATATGTAATTATAATAATTAAAAATAATCATGTGTGGGTTTTAAATGGAGTGGTTGTAGACAGAAATTTTGAAGGGATGAAAACGAAGGAAGAGATGATGTAAATACGGTACTCTTATATGGCATTCTTAAAAGTAAATTAAAATTTAAAAATAAATAAGTACTACTGCACAAGTTGTAGGGTGTTTTTGGCTAAATACAATATGCCTGATGCATTCAATAATATTTTTATCTGTCAATAAAATATCAGGAATGGTATAATTGGCAAAAACACTCCTACTTATGTGATGAGAGCTAGACAGAAAAGTTGTACATTCCTAAATGAGATAAGATAAATTTAAAAGAGAAGTCATTCATATTTTATATATGAATTACACAGAAGTGATAGGTAGAACTAATTTAATAATACAATTTTTATTCCTGAGTTCACTATATTTTAAAAAATGATAAAAAAAATCATAAAAATTCCATCTTCATTGTGGATTACAATCAGCAATCACAAATATTTTTCCTTAATACTAAATTATTATGACAAGGGAAGTAAGTAGACTAACTGCAGATCTCCTGGAATAGCTCCACCCCTGAGGAAACCAGCCATCAGGGCTCCACCCCTGAGGAAACCAGCTATCGGGGCTCCACCCCTGAGGAAACCAGCCATCGGGGCTCCACCCCTGAGGAAACCAGCCATCGGGGCTCCACCCCTGAGGAAACCAGCCATCGGGGCTCCACCCCTGAGGAAACCAGCCATCGGGGCTCCACCCCTGAGGAAA